>VZTJ01003503.1:379988-409088 GCA_013397795.1 Orthonyx spaldingii
TCGGCTGGCATATGTCCCTCGATGCAGTGGGCCTCGGTGGGTCCCACCAGTGCACCCCACTCCCTGCTTAGCCCTTCCCGTTGGTTTGCTCCCTTCCTGCCCGCCTTCCCTCACGGCTTCCAACACCCGATCCCACAGACAGGGGTTATCCAGCAGGCAGGGGTTTCCCGACTACAGGTCACACATCTGCCAGGGTCTTCCCTGTGTTGCCAGTGATGCCCCACTTCCATTTTAGAACTGGCGGCGGTCACCCCCCCAGCCCCATCCCTTCCTGCCTCCCCCAGGTGCCTCCCGGGAACCCAAGGGACCGGAGCTGTTCCATTTTTATCTCCTACACCCCTAGGCTTGATAGTGATGGGTGGTGATGGCTCCTCTTGTGTGTGCAGTTTGGGGGAGATTAGAAAGAATTGCTTTGAGCTTCCCTGATCCTCACAGTCGTCCTCGTTCCAGTCTCCTCTCATTTTGCACTTGCTTTCTGAGAGGAAGCTTTAAAAGTCCCTTTCCCCCTGCTCCTCGGTGTTACTAGTGCAGGGGAAACTACTGCTGCTCCTGCTATGGCTGTAGGGCCTAGAGAAGAGAGGGAGACACGAGGATCCTTTAAAAGAAGCATGACCCAAACACAGAGCGAGATTATCAGCAGCCTTTCTCTGTGTGTGTTTGTGTTCACTGTTTGTTCCCCACGCCCCATGGTGTCTCCTCTCCAGGTTGGGGTGTGTGGTGGGGGGGTCGCTATGTCGGATGACGATTCGAGGGCCAGCACCAGCTCCTCCTCATCTTCATCCTCCAACCAACAGACAGAGAAAGAGACAAGCACACCTAAGAAGAAGGAAAGCAAAGTCAGCATGAGTAAAAACTCTAAACTGCTATCTACCAGTGCCAAGAGGTGAGGCTGCAGTCTGTTTTCTCACTGATTTGTTGCATCTTCCCCTCTTCCTCATTTTATTTTGCTCTGTTCCTCTGCTGCTCCCATTCTTCATCTCTAGCCCTTGTGCTCAACCTTTCCACACGAAGCTGCTTTTGTCTCACTTTTTTCAGTGTCTCGCTGCAGTGAGTGTCTGCCCAACTTCACTGTTCCCTGGTCCCTCTTCCTGCTTATCCCCAATATTTTCCTGGCTTTTCTTCTTCTGGGCTGTTATTCTGACCGTCGATTATTTCTGCTGTTTTTTCTTTTTTCTTTACTAGCATTTGTTATGGGAATGGTGTAGGATTGACGTTTAGACTTTATTTTTTTTCTCTGGTACTGGAAGCTATATGGTCCCAAGTAAGGCATTGCATTTCAACATCCTTTTCCCTCTCGTGGGTTGGAGTCTAGAGTGCCTTTTTTCTGTCTCCAAATCTCTGATTTGGAGATTAATTAATGTTTGTGAAGTTTTGAGTTTGCTTGCTTTGGGGGAGTGTACTCCAGTGCAAGTGGTGTAATATAGCCCCAGATCTTTACCAACACATGCATTACTATTATTTTTGTCTGCTCATCACTTATATTGAATTTTCTATGTACGGTTGGATGCTAACTAGAATAAATAATCCACAGCAGATCCACTTGTGGACATTCTCCTCTAAATTAGTCTTTGCTCATAGCACAGAATGGGTTGGGCCTTTTTTTGAGAATGAAGGAATTTTTTCTCCAGAATCATGTGTAGGGAGAGACACCTGTGTAGAACAGTAATTCCTGATCAGCTATGTCAGTCAGTTTTCTTTGCTTGGACAGACACTTGGAGCTACTCATTAAAAAAAAAAAAGTTACCCTTTCTTATTTATTCTGTGTGTCACCTGAGTTCAGCACCATCCTGCTCCAGGGAGCTAAGCTGACAAATGGAAGTTTTCAAGCAAACTTGCAGTACTTCAGTAAGAATAATAAACCATCTCACTGAACAGCTTTGCCAAGCAGCAGAGAGGTTGCTCAGTAGGTGTCAAAAGTGACTGGAGTTTTATGCAAATGTCCTGTCGTAGCAGCTAAGTTTTCTGTGGTTTTGTAGAATTTAGGCAGTTTGGTTATTCCAGATCTCCACTCAGCAGGTTTCCATGGTAAACTGACAAAGATAGTGGCAAGTGGTGTTTACATGTTGTGCCCTTCACTCTCTTAAGGAGAGGATTTTAAAATGCCTCCTGTGGAAAGGCTGTGGTTCTTGTGTATGACAAGTGTCAGGAGATGCTGGCTGAGTTTAAAGGAGAAGGGAGGCAGGCTGAATGCTGGGTGGGGAAATCTGGAAGGGAAGTCTGAGTGACAGTAATGGGACTCCAGGGAAGAAGGATGATAGCTGGTTGGGCGTTTTGTGGCAAGCAGCGTAAGCCCAGAATAGTCTGGGCCGGGAGGACAGGGTGTTGGCTCAGCACGGTGGAGAGAGGGAGTATCTGGAGTCCTAGGGAGGGGACATGGGGATGTTATGTGGCCCTTGAGGGTGAAGAGAAGGGAGACTTGAAGGTGGTAAGAATGTGCAGGAGCCTCAGAAACAGAGATTCACCTTCCTTAAAGTGTCCTTGAGAATGGCGCAGTTATTGACTCCCTCAGGGCTGGTTTTTTTTTTTTTCTCAGGATGGTGATGAGAAGCTGGGGGAGAGAGGAGGGAGCCAATTTGGCAATGACTGTTTCTCTCAATCTTGTAAGACAAAATTCCTTTTCAGATTGCAGTTTCCTCTTGGTGCATCACATTTGCAGAGGTTTCCCCTCATCTACAGGCTGGTTGGCAGAGCAAAGCGGACAGTCTTTTCCACAGTGTGCTTGGCATCTTTGTGGGAGCGTAGAGCAATGCACCTGTCTGGGTTCAGTGCACGATGCCTGTCTGCTTCTCTGCCTGTAACAGGCCAGGGCGCCTGTCCTGCTTCGAGGGTTTGGACTGGTGGGAGGCTGCAGCTGAGAGTGCCTCTGTCTTATGTACTGTGGCAAGCTCACAGTGACAGTGTGTCTGTAAGGCAAATGTGTTAACTGCTGTCCCAAACAGTGACTTACCTTCATTCCTTCTTGCTTTATTGCCACAGGATTCAGAAGGAATTGGCTGACATCACCTTAGATCCGCCTCCCAACTGCAGGTTAGTGTTGATTCCTTACCTGAGGAGGGTGGGGGAAGGTGAGGGACTGAAGTGCCTATGTGTTGTAAGTGACCTCAGAGGTTCTGGATGGAGCAGAGGAATGGCTGTTTAGGTGGCCAACAGTACTTTTGTGAATGCTTGCATGACTTGAAATAGTTTCCGGGTGGGGGTACCTCCAGAGATTGTATGTGTTTTGACCAGTTTTCCATTTGTTTTGGGGGTTGTTTTGGTTTTTTAACAATTGCCTTTCAGTATGTTATAGTGTTTTGTGTGTGTACATTGCAGAAACTGGTCTGTAAAGAAGAATGTGAAAACTTTCTCCTTGTTTGGTTTTGGTTTATAAATCTAATGCCTGACTGCACTAATCTTATATAAATAAGAGTCCTGCCAAGGAAGGAGAGAATAGTAAAATGCTATGAGGTTTTTAGCTCAGAGTTCTGTTGGGAACAGCAGCTCACAGTAGAAGAGAAGTGCGAATTCATCACTCAGTGGGTGCCCTACTGGAACATACATCTTAGTTGATGAAACAGAAAGCAGGGATATTCTGTTGCCCTTTATAAAGCAACTTGTTTTTAAGTATGTTTCAGAAACTTTTGCTGTTTTTTTTAAAAACATCTAGCAGGTTGAGTTGTTTCATTGCATGGTGTCCCTGAGTCTCTTTGCATTTGGAGAGGAGACAGTAGTAGTGTAACATCTTTGTTATACTTGCTCATCCAAGAGGAAAGAGGCTTTTGATCTGGTCTGTGTTCACTGTAGTTGCCAAAGCATAGCTGTTCCCATATTCTTGCTGTAGCTGAGGTTTGATGTCTTTTGATATTGGTAATAGCAGAAATCAGAGACAATTATGTTTATAAATAAAGGTTTAAATCAATCTTTTTAGTATTGAGTTGCCACCCACAAATGTACATGAACTTATTTATTGAAGCTTTTTGCCACTGTTAGTCTGCGGGAAGGCGTTAGCACAAGAGTTAGCCTGGCAGGTCCAGAACCGCCCTTTCAGTACCAGTCCCAAGGATCATAATTAATTAAAGGAGGAATTGAATGTGATATGTGACGTCTCGTCTGATACTAAGAAGATTTTTGTGCTGTTGGGATGATAACCAATAAGCTTTGAAATCTTTAGCTGTGACAATGTTGTTTTAGAGACAATAATTACTTATCTGAATATTACAAAATTTCCAGTGCTTGGACTGGAGATGTCTGTCCTGTGTTCATCTTAGCTCTGTGTCAGGATGAAGTTCACATGCTTTTCCCTCCTCCTCCCACCTTAACCTGATTTTCATGGGAAAGAAACACAGAAGCACATCTTGGGCACTGTTACTTGCTCTCTAGATAACTGAGTCTGGATGGTTAAGGTGCTGGGACTTCAGTCTGAACTTTGCAAATCTATCCAAAAGTTGTGATAGTACATGAGTGTGTTTCTTCTGAAGGTTTGTGTAAATAATATTAGAACCCTAATTTGTCCTTGTTTCAATTGGATTCATTCACAAGTAAAGATGAACTAGGAGACTACTTGTCAAAATACGTTATAGTTTTGGTTTTTCTTTTCTAATTACATAGACCGTTGGGGATAATGCACTTCAAGGCCACATACTAAGTTTGTGTTATTTCAGCCTTTACAAATATTTCTAATGGTAAAAATTGGTTCATAGTACAAGTAGTGATGAGTAATCTTCATCCATAGTGGAGTTACAAGTATTCTACATTCCTTTTGACTTTCAAATGAGTGACAGTGAAGGCTGGCAGCTCTTGAAAGCAGTGCATGAAACTGGTGTTGTTGTTACTGCCTTTTAATGTGTTGATAGGTAGGAAAACGTGAGTGAAGGGGTTTGTTGTGTGACCAAAGGAGTTTTGGTATTGCTCATCTTGGGGTGAAGTCATCCTGCTTCTGTAAAGACAGTGCTGAGAGCGAAGGAGAGCAGCTCTGCTTATGGCTAACAAGGCTCCAGTTATGCAGTCAAGCACTGGGAGTTTGCCTTTGTAGCAGCTGCTTTGTAAAAAGGTAGGCAAGGTGCTGATTGCCATGACAGTGAGACGAGTTTCAGCTATTGCACTTATGGGAAAAGTTCACCTCTTGTGAAAAAAAGAACTAGAAATAATCAATTTATGACTGTGAGGAGATTAAGCAAGTGAGAGACTCTGATTGCTGTGTGACGTTTAAGGTTGCCAAAATTTGTTTTGGGGAAGCCTGCTAACAGTGTCACTGCTTTCCTTTGTATTTTTTCCTTTTGTATGAACATTATTGGCATGCTGTGAAGGAGGTATTACATACTTAGTTCAAGAACTTAGTTTCAATTTCCTGCCTTGATGACTTTGCTTATTCTAACCTTTCCTCTGACCTCCTGCCCCTCATATCTCTGCTGCTTTTGTGTCTTTACAGACTTTTTTCAGGTGTCACTGGAGGAGAGGCCAGTCCTCTCCTTTTAGGAATCTCTCTGTCTTCTGGAAGTTTAATCTTAAAACTTACATATTCAGGGAGTTATAGATGATGGCACGTAGTACCTGTTGTGCTGTCAATTTTAGGAGTTGCCAAAGCTTCAAGTCACATTTGAAAATGTTTGTCTGAAACTGTATCCTGTGTTATGTTGAAAATGCCGGGTTTTTTATTTTTTTTTTTTTTTTGGACATCTGTTCTTACACCCCGCACCTCCATGTTTGTATTTTCCCCTGTTCTGTGCCTGGTGTTTGATAGAAGTTCATGGTTGGCTGTGCCTTAATTTTTGGCCTCGTTGCAAAATACTGTTCTTCTTTCAGTCTTAGTGCCGTAATGGGAGTTCAATATATTTAACACATCCCAGAGCAGCTCTGCATATTGGAAGACAAAGGTCCAGGTTGTGAATGATTTTTAGTAAGAACTGTTTTACCACATCTTATATGAGGTATTTTTCTTCTTATAAGATACGACATACAAGATGCAATTACAAATAGTGACAACCATTTGACATTTCAAACAAAATAGCTTAAAAACAAATGTTTCATTTTTATTTTTGAAGCTTGCAGTGACTGTATTTTCATGTGTGTAACCCACAGATCATCTGTTTTAAAAACAAAAACCAAAAAACCCAAACCCCAAGCACACTCAACACCCTGTGATTGAGCAGCTGTGTGGTTTTTACACATATGTGGGTAATATGAGGGGAAGTTTTTTTCCAGAACTTCCTCTCTCCTCAGTACTTTCCTTGCTTCTGGTTTTTCCATAGCTTGCCTGTGTCCCCCAAAGCTTGTCTGGGGTTGTCTCTCACTGACTGCTTCATTTCTCATAGTCCCTTTGCCCTTCTGTCTCCTTCCTCAGGCTGTGATTTTGATTTTCACAGGCTAGTGCAGTTAGTTGTGCAGAGGTGCAGAATATGCATGGAAACACAGTCTCTGTTTGGCTTGCATTCAAAAAGTAGATTTTTGGACTTGAAGACTTTTTCTAAAAAGATATATTTAATACATGTCGCAAATTCATGAGTTCCTGATGGGAGCAATACTGTCCTCATAAGTGTCCTAGTGTAATGTATGTTTGGTAGCTACTTCTGAATGGATTTTAGTCCTCTTCATCGTTTTCAGTAGGCCAGTGCTCTGGAGGACTTTAATTTCTGCAAGATGATTTGACTCCTGATATTATTACTGAGTTATGAAAGTTAAATGTGGCTTTCAAGTTCAAAAGGTGGTTAGTGGTTAGTATGAATTGGAGAATGACTATTTGGACCTAAATTGTTTTAAGTCTTTTAAGAGTGTATCTGGTGATCTGATACAATACAGAGTAGGAGAAGAGAGAGTTTAACTCTTGTTTTAGAACTCAAAGAAGGTAACTAGGGACTTCTTACTTTTGGTCTGCTGTATATGTTGGTGACAGAGGAGGTGTCTTGCCTTTGCTTTGGGTCTGCAGATGTCAAAATACCATTCCATCTTGCTATGTAGGCAGTCCTGTCTTTTGTTTGCTGATAAAACTTGTGAGTATTGTGCAAAAGTTTTTATTTTGTCTCTGTGATGAAGTGTCCAAAACTTTAAGAGAAGTTAATTAAAGCTTTAAGTACTCTTTATTCGCTTTGTGTCATTTATTCAACCTCTGTATCTAAGTGTCTCCTGATTGATGTGAGGTTATAGACTAAGTGGTTTTCCCCATTTTTAGGGATGGGGAGTTACAGCACACAAAAAACAAGTGACTTGTCCAAGGTCATGCAGGAGGTCTCTGGCAAAGTAGAGAAATGAATGTAAATCTCCTTTGTTTCAAGCTAACTTGCAGCTGAGCTGTTCTGCTGGAACTGTGTGCATCAGTTGCATTATGAGCAGGGCTTTGAATTTGTGCTTTATTGGGTGTCTGGTATTGACTGTATGTAAGCATGGTAATTTAATGTTATTTTTCCCATCTGTGTAGAGGGACCAAAATGGATATTAACTAGAATTAATGTTTTTTAATCTGTCTTAGCCAAACTGAAACAAATTTGTCTCCACATGGCTCATTTAAGTCCATATAGGCAAGACCAACTGTTATTTAAACAAAAATAATTTTCAAACCTTTGCTGAAGGATGCATTTGCCTGCAAGGCTTACCGTTGCTTCAGAGTGAAATGCTATCACAAATTCATTATTTAAATAATAATAAAATACAGTTGTGTTTCTTGGCACCTTCAGCCCAGTTTTCGTAAATTCACAGAATAAGGACCAGATCTCCTTGAGAGTCTCATGAAAGTTAACTGTCAGCACTTAATAAATATATGTTTCAGTAAGGATGGTGGGGAGAAGTGTTCTCCGTTATAATGTAGGGAATATTAATAGTTTTCAAAACTTTGCAATGTGGAATTAAGATTTCTTGGCTTGAGAGAAGTCTGCNATGGCACGTAGTACCTGTTGTGCTGTCAATTTTAGGAGTTGCCAAAGCTTCAAGTCACATTTGAAAATGTTTGTCTGAAACTGTATCCTGTGTTATGTTGAAAATGCCGGGTTTTTTATTTTTTTTTTTTTTTTGGACATCTGTTCTTACACCCCGCACCTCCATGTTTGTATTTTCCCCTGTTCTGTGCCTGGTGTTTGATAGAAGTTCATGGTTGGCTGTGCCTTAATTTTTGGCCTCGTTGCAAAATACTGTTCTTCTTTCAGTCTTAGTGCCGTAATGGGAGTTCAATATATTTAACACATCCCAGAGCAGCTCTGCATATTGGAAGACAAAGGTCCAGGTTGTGAATGATTTTTAGTAAGAACTGTTTTACCACATCTTATATGAGGTATTTTTCTTCTTATAAGATACGACATACAAGATGCAATTACAAATAGTGACAACCATTTGACATTTCAAACAAAATAGCTTAAAAACAAATGTTTCATTTTTATTTTTGCAGCTTGCAGTGACTGTATTTTCATGTGTGTAACCCACAGATCATCTGTTTTAAAAACAAAAACCAAAAAACCCAAACCCCAAGCACACTCAACACCCTGTGATTGAGCAGCTGTGTGGTTTTTACACATATGTGGGTAATATGAGGGGAAGTTTTTTTCCAGAACTTCCTCTCTCCTCAGTACTTTCCTTGCTTCTGGTTTTTCCATAGCTTGCCTGTGTCCCCCAAAGCTTGTCTGGGGTTGTCTCTCACTGACTGCTTCATTTCTCATAGTCCCTTTGCCCTTCTGTCTCCTTCCTCAGGCTGTGATTTTGATTTTCACAGGCTAGTGCAGTTAGTTGTGCAGAGGTGCAGAATATGCATGGAAACACAGTCTCTGTTTGGCTTGCATTCAAAAAGTAGATTTTTGGACTTGAAGACTTTTTCTAAAAAGATATATTTAATACGTCGCAAATTCATGAGTTCCTGATGGGAGCAATACTGTCCTCATAAGTGTCCTAGTGTAATGTATGTTTGGTAGCTACTTCTGAATGGATTTTAGTCCTCTTCATCGTTTTCAGTAGGCCAGTGCTCTGGAGGACTTTAATTTCTGCAAGATGATTTGACTCCTGATATTATTACTGAGTTATGAAAGTTAAATGTGGCTTTCAAGTTCAAAAGGTGGTTAGTGGTTAGTATGAATTGGAGAATGACTATTTGGACCTAAATTGTTTTAAGTCTTTTAAGAGTGTATCTGGTGATCTGATACAATACAGAGTAGGAGAAGAGAGAGTTTAATTCTTGTTTTAGAACTCAAAGAAGGTAACTAGGGACTTCTTACTTTTGGTCTGCTGTATATGTTGGTGACAGAGGAGGTGTCTTGCCTTTGCTTTGGGTCTGCAGATGTCAAAATACCATTCCATCTTGCTATGTAGGCAGTCCTGTCTTTTGTTTGCTGATAAAACTTGTGAGTATTGTGCAAAAGTTTTTATTTTGTCTCTGTGATGAAGTGTCCAAAACTTTAAGAGAAGTTAATTAAAGCTTTAAGTACTCTTTATTCGCTTTGTGTCATTTATTCAACCTCTGTATCTAAGTGTCTCCTGATTGATGTGAGGTTATAGACTAAGTGGTTTTCCCCATTTTTAGGGATGGGGAGTTACAGCACACAGAAAACAAGTGACTTGTCCAAGGTCATGCAGGAGGTCTCTGGCAAAGTAGAGAAATGAATGTAAATCTCCTTTGTTTCAAGCTAACTTGCAGCTGAGCTGTTCTGCTGGAACTGTGTGCATCAGTTGCATTATGAGCAGGGCTTTGAATTTGTGCTTTATTGGGTGTCTGGTATTGACTGTATGTAAGCATGGTAATTTAATGTTATTTTTCCCATCTGTGTAGAGGGACCAAAATGGATATTAACTAGAATTAATGTTTTTTAATCTGTCTTAGCCAAACTGAAACAAATTTGTCTCCACATGGCTCATTTAAGTCCATATAGGCAAGACCAGCTGTTATTTAAACAAAAATAGTTTTCAAACCTTTGCTGAAGGACGCATTTGCCTGCAAGGCTTACCGTTGCTTCAGAGTGAAATGCTATCACAAATTCATTATTTAAATAATAATAAAATACAGTTGTGTTTCTTGGCACCTTCAGCCCAGTTTTCGTAAATTCACAGAATAAGGACCAGATCTCCTTGAGAGTCTCATGAAAGTTAACTGTCAGCACTTAATAAATATATGTTTCAGTAAGGATGGTGGGGAGAAGTGTTCTCCGTTATAATGTAGGGAATATTAATAGTTTTCAAAACTTTGCAATGTGGAATTAAGATTTCTTGGCTTGAGAGAAGTCTGCATAAAATGTATGGCTCAAAGGCAGTTTTGAGCTCAACAGTTTCATATTATAATTAATATATTTCATCTACATACCATGCAAGTCTGGCATTTGTCTTGCTTACATTTGGTTTTTTATGGTGCTTGTAATTTTTTGCAAATGTATTTTTTCAATACTTTCAGCTCAAATAATGCTTTAAGTGCTTTTGCTTTTAAATCTAGTATATTATCTAAGGATGGATTGTCACTGTTAAACTCTAATATCAGTGTTGCTTTTGTTATTTTCGTGTGTGAAACAGCCCTTCCTGAACACAACCAGATTCTAGCATAAACTTTCTGGTCTTATATTTTCTAAGTTACAAACTTAATTTCATTATGACTTCTTTTCCTTAATAGGCACAGTTAAATTATTAGATCAGGAATGACAAAAATGCCAGCTTTTGCTTCCTTGTAGAAATAAAAAATTAATGTCAGCTTTAATGACGGTGAAATTATCAGCTTACAGAAGTGGTTTTAGAACTTTTTTTTTTCCTTTTTCCCCCTTGTATTGTGTTGAAAATGTGAGTGTTTTCCATGAGAAGTTTCCAGACGTAGGATAGGAAGGACTTTCGTAATTAGTTCTGTGGGTAGTTGAAAAATACCTTTTGTCGTATGAACTACCAGCGGTTCAGCATTCTGTTCTCGCTTTGTTTGGCACATGATCCCTGGAGAAATAACTCTTCCTTTTGAAATGGTGTATTAACTAATTTAGAGATCCTCTGCAGCTGTGTATGGTCTAGCTTGCAAACCATAAAAATAATAAATTTCTACACTGGGTGAATTTAACTATGTGGAGGTGGCAGTTCCTGCAGGCGAAGTCCTCTGCTCGATGTACTCAGACAAAGGCTGCACAGGAGCAGTTTCTTTGCAGATAATTGATTAGTTAATATTACAGGAATTAACTTTTCTGAAGCTACTTCTGTTTTTATTTTAACTGTCAGAAATGTTTTGATGGCCAGGCTGTTTGGACGCTGTGGTAGATTTTGCTTGGCACATCCTGACTTGGTAATTCCCAAATGAACTGCATTCTGTGCTCTTGCATGCCAAACATGGAAACGATGAATCTTGAGAGCAGCTGTGAAATTGTATCGTGGCTAAGAACAAAGAGGATTGAAATCCCTTCCGTGAACGCTCCCTTGTATACCACTTAATTTTATTATTTGACTTTCAGCTTTGCTGCCCTTGGAGGGCACTGTGTAACTGTGTTTATGATGCTGCATTATGTTTTATCTGACGAATTCTTACATTTCCTCTTGGTTACACAGTCTTGTTTGGTTTTTCACTTGTATTCCAGCACTGTTTGTCTAGATTTTTATATTGGACATGTGTATAGCAGCAGGTTATATGTCTGGTTTTGTTTTAAGAAATATACATTATATGTGTATGGTACTTCATAGACATAAATGGGAAATGCTGTACATGCACTATTTATACTTTAGGGGTTGAATCTATCTTGCCTTTTTGTATGAAGACAAAATTACCCAAGGATAACTAGCCTGTCTAGGGGAGCGATGAGGATGAGTTTGTGTTTGAGGTTTTCAACAAGAGCAGGTTGCCAGTGACTGAGAGCCTTGTGGTTTCTGAGGAATGGGTTGGTTTTGAGAGCTGGTAACACCATATCTGGCAGATGTTGGCTTTGGTCCCACTATTTGAGGGGACTGTGCTGGGCATGGAAATGGAGCTCACCTGCACCAGTCCATCAGTTGCATTCACATTATTGGTGAGTTGGTGCAACCTCTGCAGCCTCTGCCTGCACTCTTCTATAATTGTACATGACAGAGCAGCCTGCCATGCAACACCTTTTCAGAAGCATTTAATGTACTAAACAAAAAGGATACCATTTTATGTGAATGGGGTAAGAGATTACTGCACACCTGTGCAGACTCACACACCACGTTCAAAGTTATGGGCTGTGCTTTCTCCACAAAATAAAATGCTTAAAACTAAGTTAAATTAATGATGCAATTTAGTCATTATAAGTAGAATCTTGCCAATCTGTACATTTATTTGAATGAAATAAATTTATACTTATTTTTCCCTCTGAGGCTTAACAGTGGAGGTCTAAATACTCACTTCATTATGTTACAAAACCAAGAAGAGAACATGTATTGTCAAGTACTATAAATAAACTACAACTGTCAAAATAAGCACTGTGCACTCAGGAATTCAGAGGGGTTTTCTTGTTTCTCTTGCCAATTTGCGAATTTCAGCAACATGCAATTAAAATTCCAAGGCATTTGGGGAAACTGTAATGGTTGCAACCATGCATTTAATACATCTTTTCTGTGTGTAAGGGGCTAATTGACATTACAAGGAGATGGTGCAGAGCTGTATACTTAACTTCAATATCCAATATGCAGTGTTCTTTATTAACCTGGACTCTGGGGGAAGGAAGCTGGGGGAGAAAAGAAGAGTGGGACATGCAGACTATAGCTCGGGGCAGATGCGGTGTTTAAATCTCCCCATTCCCTCCAGCCTCTTCCATGATTTCACAACTGAAAATATGGGTCAGGTAAGATGAAATTGAGCTGTTTTGAGAACTGGGTCCACGCCAAGTTTTGGCAGTTCATTTGTTTAAGAGGAAATACAAAGTAATTGCATTAAAGAGGCTGTATGATTAATGATGTAGAGTCCTGTTAGATTTCTTTGCTTCTCTGTTTCTGTGAATCAGTGCAGAATTTAGGTCTCAATTCCTCCAGGAGCTTCAACTTTTGCAGTCAAAAGTGAGCATGAACCAAATCAGATCAGCATGTTAGTAGATGTGTTTTGTACTTTGTATCAGTGTAAATGACTGTTTAAAAGATCGCTCATCTCTCCCTCTGAAGCTACTGGGCTTGCTGGAAACAGAGAGTCTTGAACTGGTGCTGAGAATTGTAAAGGCAAAGTGGGGAGGAGCTTTCTGGAGTAGGTGGATTGCTAATTAATGCTTTTTCTGCTCTGGGTATTGGAGCAATACATTTTGACCAGCGTGCTAATTCCAGTGTCTCGCTGGGAGAAATCAGAAGAGGGGTCTTGGTGTCTTTTCTTTTGATGCCTAGGATCATACAGAGAATTGCACACAGGAGTGGAAAGACCCCCAAACATTAAAAATTAATTCCGAAATAGAAAACATTTTTTCACAATAGGTGAATTGATGAAAAAAATACTACTGGTATGACCTAAGAACTTTGTCAGATTTTTTTGATACAGTTCTACAAGGAAAGCTTCCAGGGTAGCTGTCTCAAAGGTTTTACATGCAGTTTGAATATCTTCGCTGACATTTTAAGGTGCTAATTTAGGTGATGATCATTATGTATGGTCATGTGTTTGCAGTTTCCAAGTGGACAACTTCTAGAAAGTTTCAGTGTGTTATTTTATATTCTGAACAAGTGTAGCTGCTCTGAGAAGTGGCCTAGAAATGGTGGAGAAAGTGCAGTTTATTTCATTATGCTGCAGGTGATTTTGAAAGATTGCTAAAATGTACACAGTTGTAATAATACAGTTTTAAAGTAATTAGATCAACACTGTAGTATACCACAAAGGGTCATTTTATCAGAAGTTTCTGATCAATCAGATTGTTGCAATACTGTATTTGCACAGTATTTTCTATGTCTTAGTAGGCTTGCATGTATCTTTCTAAAGGAGGCAAATTAGGTGATACATGCAAGCCTTTATAGTTGGTGTCCTCCTTGTCTTCCTTATAAGTTATTTATGAACAAGAATTGTCTAGCTTTCTTTTCGATCGGGAAATTCTTAATTTGAGATTTTCGTAGTATTTGGTAGTGCTTTGACTTCTGGTAAAAGTATTTATGCCTCCTTACACTTGGGTGACTGTGGGAGAGAGAAAAGACTGAAGACTTTAAATAGCTATGCTAAGTCTCAAAATATCATGAATCTCACTGCGTTCTCCATTGCATTAAAGTTGTGGTGATGCTTTCCTTCTTACTTTAAATTGAATTTCAACAGCACACTTGTAACCTAGGAAATCAGGCAAGAAGATGTACAGTAGTGACAAGAGTGACCTAGGAGATCTAAGTTTTGAATGTAACAGGTGCCAGGCCTTCAGCTGCCCTGCTACTTGTCTCTCAGCTGCATCCCAGGGCTGCAATCTCTAGTGTAATCTTAATGTTTTCTTCAGAATAGCATCTTTCCAATTTTTCCATTCCCTCACTCCTCTTGTGAGATTAATCAGATTGCAGATATTGGTAAGACTGGGAGATGAATGACTTGCAGGTGAGGCACAGAAAAGGACATAAAACCACTCTAGGCAGCAAGATTGTACACGGCATTAATAGAGACTGTAAGGGACAGCAGAGAGAGATGGCCCATCAGGATGACTGAGGCAATTTTGCACTGGTTGCTGGAACAGTTGCAGCAAAGGTGGAGGTGGAGATAAGGCTGATGCTTTTTCTGCTCCAGCAGTTTAGCTGCACCTTCTGCTCCTTGCACTGTAAGGAGCAGAAGACACAGGGCATCCTCCTCTTGCTGAATGAGGAGGACCATCCATGGGCCACCTTCTTCTTGGGCATGAGTAGATTTTTCAAACAGTAAAGTACACAAGCTACAACAATAGTTTTTGCTATGGTGATTGTTTTACACCCCCACCTGGGAGGTAAAATATTCATTTCGCAATAAAGTGAATGGCCTTATATGATCTTATAGTAGGCACAACATAATATACCTTGAAGAATATATGTAACAGGTGCCCCACTGTATCTTTGCAGACCTCCTTGAACTGCTGCTTGAGTCACATGTGACTCTTGAGCCATCTACTCCTAGAAGTACATGAGTGAGATGTGAGGAGTGGGAAAAGAAAACTGGGGAAATGGGAGCAGAGGGAGAAAAAGGCAGGCAGAGAAATGGAGGAAGAGGGCAGAAAATGGAGAGAGAAACAAGTAACTCTCAATCCCAATCGAATAGACTAGTATTAAAGATAGGAAGTTGAAATTAATTTTGTTAATGGCCCTGTGAATCTGAGTCTACCAAAAGAGCACACCTTGCTTTTGTAGAAACTGGAAAAGAAGAATGACAAAAGCTATTATTCAGTCAATTCCGTAATGCTGGAAACACCGATTTGCTGAAACTGGTAAGGGGTCATTTTAGAACAGATTAGGTCCTTGCACCCAGTAAGCAGTGAAATTCTGGAAACTCTTCTGCAGCAGGTTGTGGAGGCAGATAGTATGAGCATGTTCAAAGGTGGGTTGAACAAATTCATGAGCAACAGGTCTATAAACAGAGACCAAGAGAAAAGTCAGGCATGTACCCTTTAGCACCCCTCATCCAGTGGCTGTGGATTCTGAGGGAGTACAAAGGGAATGGGCTACAGATAGTGTCCACAGTCTGAGGAGTATGCTCTCACCACTGCCAGCAACGGGATGCTGAGTTAAATGACCCCAAATGGTCTTTTTACATTCTATGTGGAATACCCACAAAATGACCTCCTTCCCCCACGCCATTGTCCTTCATTCCAGTCCACTAACTTCAGGCTCTTTTCTATTTCCTTGTTCCAATTGACATGGCTTTTAGCCACAGAAAATGTTCAGGTTCTGCCCTGCTTGCCTCTCTTCTTTTTATGCTTTGCCATTTAAAGCAAGCTGTTTCCTGTCACTCAGCCACTTCTCCTCACTTTTGTGAAGGATTAACCTTCATGCATTTGTGTTGCTGAATTTAGACTAGAAACTTTTCAGAGTAAAGGACTTCTTTAATTTTTGTTGGTGTTGGCAAAGTGGTATGTAAATTTCTATCTATGTTTAAATGTTCTTTAATAATAAAGTAGGTTTAGTCTTTGGGCTTGTAGGCGGCACCCTATCCTCCCTTCCCCAAAAAATGGGGGAAAATTGTTGCAAAATTGCTTTTTTTCCCCTTATCTGATAGAGGTAAATAAATGAGTTGTTTTATTCAGCAGCTATTGTATTATCTTGAATATGTGATTTGGTTATTTTCTGGTTTTATGCACATCAGGGTTATCACAGCTGTTACTTTGTGATACTACTACATTGTAATAGGATAATATATTTTGAGATACATTAGTGTTGGGGTTTTTTTCTTCCTGGATAGTGGCAGAGAAATAATGAAGTTGTCCAACAGCTAATCTCTTTCTTTAGTGTCTTTGTGCTCCTACTTCACCCTCCACATCAATATCTAGGAGGATTGTAACTGTTTGTTAGGGAAATATGAGTTAAAATGCATAGCTATTACATGTGTTGAGACATTCAGATTTCAAGTACTTAGTATTCAGTGTGTGTACTTTTATTGACTATAAATATTATGTTATATATGAGTTTTTGTAATGTATCAGGTATGTCTTGTATATTGTTTTTCCCACTGAAAATGCAATTTTTCTAACCCCATAGACTGTGCAATGTGTACTTTCTGCACTGCATTTCAAGGATTTGCCTTGTATTTCATAGAAGAGTCTTATTTATGAGGAGATATAAAGTCCAGACAAATAATTTAGCATTGGGATTGTTCAGGTGCACATTTCACTGCATGCTGAGTATCACACAACTAGCCATTTAGGACATATTTATTAACTAGTACTGGATTTTGTCAGGAAAGACTGAAAAGTAGGGATTGGATAGCGGAGGCTCTGTGTGGTAACATTTTGCAGTGGGGATACAACAAGCTGGCAGGGCCCAGCCGTAAGGGGTAGCAACAGAGTGAAGGGCTGTGTGTAAGTGGGGATGTGCCGTGACCTCTCTCATGGCTGGCTGAAGAGCTGGGTGAGATTTGTTACTGATTCACAGCTTGTGAAGTGCTGATTTGGGTTTGGATCTGGAAAGGAGAGCTGTCTTTTACCTACTGACATCTGTTTGCAAGAGTCTTCATTGATTCAGAACAAATGAGGGGGAAAAAAAGGTTAGAGCTAGAGTTGATGGCTGAACTGTGACATACTAGGAAAGGATGAAAATATAGGGTGGGATTAGAGGTAACCCTTAAAATCGGGGAACAAGAGAGAAAAAAATGCATTTTGCCACATCCCTTTCCAGTAGTAAATCTTACAGTCTCTTGCAGAGACTCCCAGCAATCTCTGTACTTCTCTTCTAGGTTTTCCTTTCCTTCATCATAATCCAGTGTGTCCCAAGTCACCAGTGTGGTGTAAGTTCTGGAAGAAAGAGCTAGAGTGCATGTTCTGGCCCATGGAGCTGGGCCTCTTTCTGCAAGCCATCTAGGGCTAGTAAAGAACAGTGCTAGTGTCTCCTGCCTCCTTTTCCTTCTGAGCTGAGCATGTTCTGGTCCCTTCTCTTTCCTGATGCCTGCACTGATCCTTCAGCAGTAAGCCATTACACCTGTCAAAGTCTGCAGCCCATGCCTGCAGGGAACTGAAGAGGCAAGGTTGTCCTGTTGACAGAAAGAAAATTTATATTAGGAATTAAAAAATAAGCAGACATAACCATTATTGTTTTATTAATTTACTTGCAAATGAAGTAGCAGTGATCAGCTAAACTACTGAATGTGTATATGTGTATATGGACTTTTTTTTTTTTTTTTAAATTGCTAAAGCATCTGGGTCATGAATCAGAATAGCTTGATGAAAGGGAAAGAGGAAAGTGTTTTTAAAGTACTTAAATGGGCAAATGGGATAATCCTGAGTGCAAGGTAACATAGGAATTGAAATTTGACATCTTTCTTTATGTAGTGCTCTTTGGTCATTGGAAAAGTATTTTATTAGCTTGAAAGGTTTCTAGTCAAGAGGATGCATCTAAACTTCACTTGGGAGTTACGAGGACATTTGACTGTGCAGAAGGTGAGCCTGTATGAGCATTTACACAGCAGACAACTATGCCAGGCAAATGAAAGATTCTTTGGTCAGTATTTTTACTAATCTTCCTGTCATGTACACATTGAGTGTCACACCTGGAAAGTCGTTTAGTTGCTGTTTTAGCAAATGATTTCTTTTCAGAGGGAGAATCTCATTTTTTTCTATATTAAAATAATGAAGCAATATGTTTGCTTAGATTGGCTTTCCTGAAAGATAATGTGTCATAACCTAATGACACACTAGGTCCAGTGCTAAATTTCAGTCCTTGCTGTAGATAGTGAATGAACTGTGTCCAGAAATGTGGGTTTGCATGTCCCTGCTTATATTACTAGAGTTCAAGGTCACTGAAACAGTTGTGTACAGTTTAATGTACAATATGTATTATTTACCCATTTTTTTTCTTTAATGTGCCAGACTGTTTACTGAACTATGTGAGCACTTCACTGTTTTATATATAGGCAATGATTTTCTCAGCTGGCTATGCACACAGGGTAAGCAATTTTTTTTGTCCTTTTAAATTTATTTATTAATTGTGCTGAGACAACCGGATGGAAGAATGCATCTTGCCTTTGGCTTCTAGAGGAAAGATCTCTATTTTTGTTTAATGTGCTAAACAGGGTTTTTTTTTCTAGTAAGGGTTATATAATATGATTATGAAGTTATCCTCTCTTCCAGAGGGACCAGAGGGTCATATATGTGATCTCTGGTCAGTACGACGAAACTCACACTTTTGACCTTTCTGTCTCTTTGGACTCATTACTTGTTGGACATAATGGTCCTTTTAAAATTGCTTAATTGTTCCAAAGAGATCATTGGTGCTTACTCCATTATTGCCATTTGATGCTGCCTCTCTGCACACTGCCAAAAGTCCACGGTATATTACATTTTTATTGTTATGTAAAGCAGCTGTAAAGCAAACTGTGGCTGTGTAAGTGTATTTGAAATCTTTGCTATTGGCTACTTCATTTTTTCCCTTTATGTCTCTTTTACATTTATAGTTTTGCCACCACAGGGAGCTAATGAAAAGCAAAACATATAAACTGTTTAAAAAAAAAAAAGGTAATGCTATGCACAGATTCACATTGCTTCCCTACTCATGTTTATTATTCTGTTTCTCAGTATAAGAAAAGATAGGAAGGACATGCTGTACTGAGTTGTTTTTTGGTGGGAGGATTGGGGGTTTTGTCTTCTCTTTGCATTGCTTTGGCTGTTAAAGTCTTCTGATTTTAGGAGACTTCAGCAGTTGTAGATCTAGTGACCATACAGCAAATAAAGGAAGAAGTTACTGCACATACATTTAAGACATTGATCTGAATGAGGGGAGTTCTGTTCAACTCCTTCTTTTTTAATAGTTGCATGCCTGTGGGCAGTCAGGCCCATGTGCATCCTTAGCACACTCACAGGATTACAAAAGATGATTTCTCTTATGTGTTCAGGTTTCTCTTTACAAGTAGTACTGAAGAAAACAAGGGCTTAAATGATGCTATATTTTTGATTCTTTCTGTATGTCTTTGAGTATGTAGTAGAACACTGTCTCATAGGAGTAAAATTATGAAATGGATACATTTAAGAGTCTGACTTTCCCAAAAAGCTGTTTCCAGTAAGAGTACTCATTGAGATGATGGGTCTCTTGATCATTCTTTGCCCTCATGGGAAAAGTGTTTGAAACCAACACAATAGCTACTGGGCAGCTTCTCTCACCATTTCTCATCCATGCTGGTCACAGCTACTAAGACATTTTTAATAGGTAGACTTTTTCTTAGTTTAAGCTGGTTTTCTGCTTTAATTGGAGCTTGCACAGCTTAGGTCTTGCTTTCCAGTCTTTTCAGAAATATACCTGAAGTCAGTCGACACTGAGCCAGAGCTGCCTTCCCTCTGTAACCTGTGCTGGAGAGACATACCTACTTGATGGGAATCTGTTCTACATGGATTAAAGGAACAGAAACTATAAAGATTAGAAGATGCTCAGGAGGGGAATATGTACTTGGATTTTGCCAGCAGTTAAAAGTAAATCCTTTACAGTAAGGAAGACTCTAAATGGTGCCTCTCAATATGTGTTTTGCAGTAGTTGAATTGTTCAAGAAGACTGAACCACTACCAGACTTCAACTTTTATTTAATGAAGTAGATTTTAGTTTGATTTTTATTTTGCCCACCATTTCATTTTGCGAGTTATGAGGTAATTCATAGTAATTTGCACATTTTAAAACTGGTAGATACTTTCTGTCCAACAGCTCTAGGGGAACAGTGTTAAATCAGACCTGCTTTTTGTCAGCAGAGTGTCTAGAGCATGTAGGTGTGTACAAACACACATTTTGCATTCACTTTCCAGAGTGCAGTTGAAGTTCTGAGGAAGTAAAGAGTTTATTTTTTTCTTTACTTTTACCCTCCAAAATATGCAGAAGTAGCTGAGTGGAAAATAAATATTGTAAGATCGAGTTTCCTTTTCTTCAGCATTTAATTTGACTTGTAGAAGTCGACAGAATGTGTTTTCATAAAATGCAAACATTGCATCACCCAGGAGAAACACACATAGGGAAGTCTCTTAGGGGTGTGCAAAACAAACTCCAAGGATAATGCTGACTTGCCAGTTAATCCCAGTATAAAAGGTAAAGTCAAACTTCTTTTCATGTCTGAGAGGGGATCAGTGTTGCCATAATGTATATTCTTGTCATTATTTTGTAGCAAAAACGATAATACTATTCTAGATCTGCTGTAATGGAATACCCTGTAGGAGTGTGTGTGTTCACATGTCACTGAACTGAGGACAGCTATGGGGGTGTACAGGTTTTGTGTACTCAAATTTTATACATGAAATTGAGTCTGTATGATCAGAGCTAGATATAACAGTACCATTATCACACAAGTTTGTTAAAAGATGCATGACATTTTTAGAAAATTCAATCTGAATGTCATCACACTCAATCAGGACACCTCATTTGGTATTTCACCCACCTGGGTTTCCTTTTTGTATCTGATCCTGTCATTAACTAAGAACTAATTGTGTTCTTGTGCCCTTGGCTAATCATAGCAGAGTGGTGCCTTTCTTCCAGTCTTTACAGTGTTTTGACTTGGAACAATGAACTTCCTAACTGTATGAGAACACTTTATTTATTTATGTTTCACTGTGGAAAATACACCTTTAAAAAAAACTGATCCAAATGATATGTATAGTCAACAAGAGTTTCTCTGCTTCAGAAATTAGTTTTCAAGTCCTCAAAGCTGGGCAATATAGCTGATGCTTTTTCACGTGTAGCAAATGTATGCTAATGAACCTGGTATAAAGATCAAGGATCCCATCATCCTGCGGAATGAAGCATTGAAGTGTAAGTGTATTTTTCCTCAACTGCAGTGCTGTTTCCATTAAAATGAAGAAAGTTGGAATTGAGTATATAAGATTCAGTGCAGGCTGGTAGTGCATCTGAGGGTGGGCAGCCTTTGTATTTAGGGATCAGTCCGATAACAGAGTAACATAAAAGCTGTCGTTTCTCTGAATTGTCCTTTCCTGTCCTGCAATAACTAAATTAATCAAAGTTTCCACTGAGATTGTAAGACCAATGCCATCAGTCTGCAATCTGGTGAGTTCCCTCTGAAATCTATTTGCACTTGCTTTTACAAATTTAATGCCTCTGCATGGACATCTCTTATTGAATGAAATGTTTTGATTGAAGTCATGCTTTTGTTTGATCCAGCTTACACCCAGATAATGGTAGTTATACACAAATACAGATGTACACTCTTTCTGCAAGTGCCCAGAAATGTCATTGCAAAATTGTGGCATCGATCCCTTTTTAAGCTGTTCATCTATGACCCTGATGATGGCACCTGAGAACTTGCTTATGCTCACAAAGGAAGCTGCAACTGTTGACTGTAATTGCTTCTATAGTGAGGTTTAAAATAGCATGCTGAGTATGTGTGATATCAGAGGTTTGGGTGACATTACATATAAAGTTCTGTTCTTTTGCTTTTTTAATTGTCCCTCCCCCTCACTATCATCTTCAGCTATACACACTGTATTTCATTTGGTTAGTTTGTGGTTCGTTGGGGTGGTTTTTTTTGGTTTGGTTTTGTTCCAAATACAGATAATACCTGCATTGAATAGGGGAGCATTTTTTAATGCTTTTGGTATTTGTTTCTCATTTTCTGTCATAAGCCTTATGCTTGAAGTTCATAGGTTTGAGTTCCTTTACTTCCTTGTTCATCTTTCTCTGATTCTCCTAGTAGGAAGGTATGAGTACTCTGTCTGGAAGAACACAATCAGGATGAAATACTTCAGTCATTTAACTGCTAACTTCATGCTGCTCTGAATTCTAGTGTAAGAGAAAATAAATTAGAAACATCTGTTTTCTTTTTCTCATAACAGAAGAACAAAAAGAGATGTTCTATTGATATCAAAGATGGCAAAGAGAAGAGCAATAAAAGGAAGGTATTATATATGTATTTCACACATATAATTAGTCTCTGAAACTTACTGCCATAGGAAATTATTGAGGCCAAGAACATAACAGAAGTTGAAATAGAATTGGGTAGGCATGTGACTGCCATCAATGTTCAAAGTCAGTGTTATTAATTATGGTGATTTAGGAGCAATATTAAACTCATGCTCCTAGGTTTAAGCAAGATACCTTGAGATGTTGTACCAGAAGAGCATGGTGGAGGTTTGTTGGGTTTTTTTGTTTGTTTGTTTTCTGTTGTTTTTGGGGTTTTTTTTTTTGGGGGGGGGGAGGCGTGTTGTTTCATTCTTCCAATTTAACTTGCCTGTAGACTAAAATCTGCTTGAATTCTGAGCATTACATTGAAATCTTTGTCCAATCCCGGCTTTCACAAAAAGTGTTTTTCTCCCTCCTTCCACATACACATGTGCACACCTGTCTTACATCTCTGTGGGACCAGAAGTCCTCCTCCCATACTGACTTTGTCCCTTGTCATGCTCGTTTTCCACATCCCTTTCCATATCGGGTCATCCCAGAAATGGCTTCTATGCATCGTGTCTGCTCAGGTTGCAAGGGAATGCCTACGGAAATGACCTACAAAGTGAGCAATAGAATCCGAAGACTTATAAATGATTAATACCTACACAGAGCAGAAGCCACAGCGTTGATTAAACTTGAGTGTGCTGTAATGAGTGAAATCACTATACTTCTGTCAAGGAAGTGATGATGGTAGCAAGCTCTTTACCATGTCTTGCCTTTTTAATAAGTGGCACTTCAGGTTACGGAATTAATTCCACAGAGTGGAAAAATATCAGGAGTGAAGGAAGAGGTATGTTAAAAGGCTAGACTATTATAGTTGACATTTATGCCTGCAAATCTCAGCAGGACTTTAAACTACACAGTTTCTACGTGTTGGGGCTAGGGAGGAGAAATATCTTGATACACTAAAGATTTGAAAAAAAACCCAACAAAACAACAAGCCCCTCTAGAAAAACCCAAACCCAAAACCACGTAACAGAAAAACCCAAAACAAACCCACATCTGTAGATTCAGAAAGAAAAGGAAAAGGTAGTTGAGCAAAAGCTAATAGAAACCACAGTTAGAAATACCTAGGTTTTAGTCAAAATATTCCTTGCCTCCAAATTCTCATATTGGGGGTGTAGGAAAGGTAACTTGAATAAATTGTGTGGCTTTAAACAAAAGAACCTTAAAATGTCTCCTGTAGAGGAGTTCAGCTCTCTGCAGAGCTCTGTGCTTTCCTTATAAGGTTCTGCTCTTCTGTAATTGTCTAAAAACTACTGTCAGCTTAATGACAGAAGCAAAGCTTGTTGCTTATTTTGAAGATACTCAGCAGCAGCACTGATTGATAACAAACTCTTAGACTTTACTCTTCCATAAAAAATACAGTATTTTGTCTTTTCATGGGATGCAGATGCAACAAGGTTGCTTTCACACGTCTTCTTTGCTGACAGTGGGGGTGAGGAATGCCATAATTACTGACTGGGCTAAGTGTCATGAAGCAAACCCCCAGTCCAAGTGCTCTGCAGTGATCTGGCTTTTGCAGTTGCAGTTGGGTTTGTTGCAGGGCGTTTTGCTGAGTACCCAAGAGATTTCTCGGCCCTGCATTGTATATGAATTAGTTCTGTTGAATTTAACGGAATTTTTGTCATTGACTTCAACTAGCCCAGACTGATACAGAAGTAGTGGCTTTTAGGAAGAGATTTGACAAATGTATGCTTACAGGATAGATCTTTAACAATGAGTGGTTGTTGGCTGCAGACTTTGAAAGAGGGAAAGAAACTTACTCTTTACTGGCCTTATGCTCACTAGGGGCATTATCACCTATGGTGGTAAGTCTTCCCATTTTGAAAAAAGGGTCATGTGAATGATAAAAAGGCTTAATTCAAATACGTATAAAGTAATGGCTCATCTGTGGAATGTTGTCCACTTTGTCTAAAAGATGGAATTTATTAAAAAAGGAACTGGAGGACTTCTCATGGGAAGACACAGGGATTTTATCTTAAAAAAAAAAAAAATCAAAAAAATCAAAAAACCAAACCAGCAAATGTAGCATTTACAGAATCACAGAATATGCCAAGTTGGAAGGGACCCACAAGGGTCATCGAGTCCAGCTTCTGGTCCTGCAAAGCACCGTCCCCAAGGATCACACCATGTGCCCAAGAGTATTGTCCAAACACTTCTTGAGCTCTATCAGGCTTGGTGCTGTAAACCCCTCCCTGGGGACCCTGAGCCTTTCTCTTATGTTTTTTTAACCTCTAGAGAAATTAGAGAAGAAGATTTTTTTCCTCTTCTAAGACAAGAACAAAGGCATATGGAATGAGATTAAAAGATAGTGAAATTTAATTTATTTACTTTTTACAGAATGAAATGGGGCACAGGGGTTTCATGCTTTATAACATTATTGAAACCAGGAATTAAGCAAGCCTCAAAAAGTCTCAGCCTTCTATGGAGGGCAAAATCAGACAGAATTACTGCAGCTTATTCATAATGCTGATTTCAGAAGGAAAACGTGGATGCCTGGTGTTGAGGCTCCAGCAGTTACCACTGAGGGTGTTGCTATTGCAGGAGAAAACAGAAGACCTGGCAGAAACCTTCTGATGCCCATCTCTGACCCATTTGATACTGGAAACCAGTGAGATACAAGGTGTTAAATTAGGTGGACTTCAGATCAGATCCAGCCTGGTGCCTGTATTTCTTTTGATAAGCTAGTAGATAAAGAAAATTTGCACTTGACTTGTGATCAAAATCATTGCAGGAGTAATATCTCTAGTATACTAATGTGTGAACTGAACTTTATTTTAACATTGTTTTATAGGGGTAAAATGTGTTTAGAGAAAAATCTTTGTACATCATGTTATAAAAAAGTTTGTGCAGGATGAAAGACACATTCAGATATATATATGTGTGTGCATATATATAGATAACAAAAACACTTTCTAGAGTGATTTCTGAAAGTATTTTCTGTTACATTTTTGTCAAATTAATGTCTCTCAGAGAATCGAGTTTTAAAGCACAAAACAAAGACTCACTTTGGTGTCTTACTCCAGTACTTAAGATTAAGGCTGACTTTACCTGATGGGATTTCAAGTTTGTAGTATCATTAACTCATGGCTTGAAAGTTGCATGAGTTCTGCGTATATTTATGTAGAGTGAATTTAAAAAATCATACTAGTATCGGTTAGTTTGCTAATCTGTTAATGATACTGTCATTGGGATGATTTTTTTGTGAGAGATGTGTTCTACTCTTCTGACAGGTACAAGTTCAGCAGAGGATTTATTTTCAGCTATTTTACCTTAATTGGAAGAAATGTTGGCTCATCATAACCAGTATCTACATTTGATTAAAAACTCAATGTAAAATCTTTTTTAAAGAAAAGTCACTTTTAATGATGGGAGTGTCAGCTGCCTTTGGAAATTGTCTATTCTCACTAATTTGTTAAGAAGGCCATTAGTGTGTACTCTTCAGAGTTTTATTTACTGGCCTTTCTGTATTGAGATCTTGACATAGAAACTTAAATGAAGAAATGCCTATTTATTATTTTATCTTGAAAATTCAGGTGAGATTGTCAAGATTGGATGAGAAATCTTCCAACATAATATAAATAGTGTAAATATATTTACATTGTAAACATATTGCTGTTTGAAAATCTTTATTTCACTAAAAGAAGTACTCAAAATGCCTTTTAGTAAGAAAAATCAAAGTGAATGAATCTGGAGTGACTGGAAACAAATCACTTTTCTTTGTTCTTAGAGAGATTTTCCCTACCTTCATATGCAAAAACGCTGTGATTTGTAGCTTGTGATAGACTTATTTATCTCATGTTGTTAAGTATGTAAAATTGCATCAAGCGTGGGTATTAAGGCTGTCAGTTCTTCCAGGTGTTTTGTCATGCCAGTGTGCTGTTATGCTGTTTTCATACTTGTGCCTAATTAGAAGCAACATGTTCAGTTTGTGTTCAAAAAATTAGCAGTGTAATATTAGGTGCAAACTGCTCATCTATATCTGTGTCAGTTTTGCAGTTTCCTAGGCATTTATTTCTGTTGCTGTCTGTATGGAAATGGTTACAGCATAACAAAAGCAAGGCTCAGCTTTCAAAACATACTCCTAATCTTGTCACTCTTGCTTCAAAGTATAACTTGTAACAATGCTGAGGTTAAAAGGTTAGGAAATGTATGCTGCTCTCTGTCTCTAGGACACTTGCATGTTTCTGTGAGGTGTGCTCTCCTCCTTCTGCCTGTGTTTATTAAATACAATAGAAAACCTCATGCTAGAACGGCTGTTAATGAAAGTGTTAGCACCATCCAATGAAGAAATGTGTACTTTAGACCGTTTCTTTGTGAATTTCTTGGATTGCACCAGAAGTTTGTGAGGAAAATGTCTTTCTTTTTTAATGACTAGAGAAGCCTCCATGGCTTTTATATACATGAAGTATTATTTAACATCAGTGGTTTCAGGTAATTAAAGTGTGAATTTAGCATGATTTTTTTTTTTTTTCCATGGCAGCAAAAAGTTTAAATTTAGTTTAAACTAAGAATGTCAATGATCAGCTAAAGGAGCAAGTTTCTAAGCCATGTGGGACCAGGAGTGATATTGAAGAGGATGCATGGGTTTCTTCTGTTCCCTGACAAGTCCCTGTTCTCTGCCTGCCATGGTCCTCTGTCAGCAGAACTTAACTGCCACACGTGGGAGTTGTCTTTCAGCTTACTAAATTATTGCTAAGTCATCTCTCTCTGGTGGAAATCATGGAGGAGGAGGCACCAAGTGTTGGCTTATGTGAATGTAGCATGTTTTTCATAAAAGGTGTAAGTGATGTAATGCCCTAAGTTGAAACTATTGTTGCCTCTCATTTCATTGTTTCATTGTCATTATGTTTCCTTACATTTGGGGCATGCTTCCAAATAAAAGGGTCATGAAGTAAAGGCATTGGGATGTTTGAAATTCATTTATGTGACTTTTTTGCTTGGTGGTGGGGAATTGCTTAATATCAATTGCCAAATAGGGTTCTGGAGAAAAAAAATGATAATTTGTGAAGGACTTGGATTTGTTCTCCAAGTTAAGGCATGCAAGTTGGCCACAAAACTGTATATATTATTTAGGAGCACTGCTAAGTGCTCTTGTGGCTCCTAATGTGGATTAAATTTAATGTTCCTAATACTTTGAAAACAAAAAAATAACAAAACTTTAGAAAGCCATTGCAAATGCCTATTTAGGTTATCCATATGCATGTGAATCTGCTGTAGAAAAATCAAAGTTCTAATTTTTTTTCTTAAATCTCTTGAAAGATTTTGGGAGTTTTTTAAAGGTTTTTCCCTCTTACCAGCTTCAAAATATTTGTATCTACTACAGTAAATGCAGACTAGCAATTGTGACTGGCTCATGTTATTAAAGAGAACAACTTGCAGTGTTATATAAACAATTTTTAGTGGCTGCTATATAGTTGGCTGACAGCTGTGCTGTATTACAGTGTAGGTAATCTTGTTTTACTTAAAGCAAACTCTCATCTTAGATTTCTGTTTCTAGACTGCGCTTGCAAGAGTTTCAAAACTCAAAGGCAGTGTTTTCAAATTACTTTTCTGCCAGCTAATTTTGATAGTTTAGAACTGTGAAAAACAGGAAGGAGATGCTCTGAGTAGTGCAGCATAATTATTTATTAATATTTTGTTGTTGTTTTGAGAAGCGTAACCAAATTTTGAGCTGTTATTGGCTGGTTTGTGTAGTTTTGCTGTTAGCACCCACAGTGAAATAGGTTGATTCAAATGCAACGATCTTGATTTCTTTAGTAAGTGGCAAGGAAACGAGGCTTAATGTAGGTAAAGGAGAAGGGGAAGACATCCAGATTAGATTTTTTTTCTTTCTATCTTTCACGTATCTTTAAGATATGTCCTTCGAGACATCCTCTGTTTTGATTAGCAACATAATGTTATCGGTATCAGCATTAGTATGCTGATGGCAAGCCATATAAAGATGTGAGGCCAAGATAATGGGATAGCCTGTTTCTCTGGTTAAGTGATGTTGACTCTACCTATCATACATCTAATGGGAAGGAGACTCTCTTGGTTGATTGGCTGATTGATTGTTCTAATTTGTAGCATGTTTTTCTAGGTAAGTAAGTGATGGGACAGGTACATCAGTTTAGGAGCATGTGGTACAGGAACAGACTTTTTTCCATGAGGTTATGTTCTCTTGAAAACTTAAAAATTGCATATAAACTAGTAATCTTAAAATACTGCTTCATCTGTTCTGAGTACAGACTTTAAGCAGAATTTGTGCCATTCAGTGCAAGAGAGATGGTAGTGTATCTCTAGTCTGGCAATATATTGTCTCCTCTCTTTCAAGCAGCCCTTCTCCTCCCCATGGAAGTAGGAGAGTTAGCTCAAGGACGCAGTTGGGTGAAGCCTCAAGAACCTTGTCCTTACTAGTTTGAGGAAGCTTGAGAGTCTAGTTTGCTCTCAATTTTCAGCATAGCAGGGGCATCTTGCCAAGTGTTACACATCATCTTTGGCTTTCTGGGGCTGGTTTTTTTCAAACTGCTTTGTAGCTGCTAGTGCCCTTTCGATCTAACTTCTTTAGAGTATGCATTTCTTGATCTACAGAATTATAATGAAATCAATAGGGCAAATGGATGGTAAAATCCAAAATAAACAGTCCACTATGTTAGCTCAGTGCTGGATAGGTAGGCTTATGAAATAGGTGGGATCCTCTTTTTTTTTTTTTTT
>VZTJ01003503.1:409130-462854 GCA_013397795.1 Orthonyx spaldingii
TTTTTTTTTTTTTTTTCTCCTTAACAGGCCAAGCAACTTGTGAAGAGATAGAAGCGTCCAGATCATGTGGGTTCAAATTTATTACCTTTACAATTGATGCACTACAGGGCTTCTAAATATTTGTGAAGTACTGGAGGTTTTTATCTGCTTATTGAGATCACCTTCTGTATGCTCACACTGATGAGAACAGGACAGGAGATGGGCATGAAAGCACAAACACAGATATAGGTCCCAGCTTGATTCTGGAATGGCAGGTTAATTTCTAGATTACAGTAGATTGCTATTTTCCGTAATGGATAAAGCAGGGTATTTAGGAAAAAGCCCTGTTATCATTCAGTGTAGCACCTCTAGGGCTTATGGAGGGAAGGGGGTATTACTGACCTGTTTTGTTGTCAGAGGGGGTAGTTTCCTTTCCATGTATGAAGAACCTACTATATCCCAGTAAGTGCCAGGAGGAAATAGATTTGTTTTCTTTTGAGGAGTATACCACATTTGAGATTAGTGACACAAGAACTTTCATGTTTATTAGGTGTATTGATTGTCTTTTATTTGTCTTTAATTATAGGTCTGTCAATTTGATGCTAGGCAACCAGTTTAGGGTATGCTTGCTTTACGCAAGCATTAAAATTACAGAAATAAATAAGTTCACTAGTTATATTTCTACACCAATTTTCAAAAACCTTTTGGAATATGAAGAAGCTCCCCAAAAATGATGCAGTTGCAGAAATAGTGCATTCATGAAACTGCCTGGATCTGCTTACCAATTGTAAATTACACATCTTTGCTATAAATCCATAAATAATTTGGAAATGAGGTCTGATGATGTGTAGGAATTTCTGTCCCCATGTTGGTAGTTGATAGTCAATAGACAAATGGCAGGAAGGAAACTGATTTAAAAATAGCATGAGGTTATGTTGACAGACCACAGATTGTACCATCACATCTTCTTGTCATTTCAAGTAAGACATTGCTAATTGTTAGGCGGGTCAGATTCTCTGTTACTCTTTCCCAATTTGTTTTATTGTTTCTTATACATGGTATTATTTAATGGGACGTGTAAGGTCACCTATAAGCTGGGACATTTTAATTTATTTAACTTTTGATCACGGCCTTAAAGTAAAACTATGAGGAGGAAAGAAAAAGATTTGCATACAATGAAAGTAATTTCATTGATTACTTAGTGTGGCATTTTCTGTATTTCCATACTGTATATACTAAAGTCTCAGACTTACAGAAACAGCCTCTCTGCAGTCATGTTTGACACTGAAAATGTTCCTACATGTATGTAGTGGGACTAACTTCCAGTACTTTGCAGTAGAGAAAGCTAGGAAGAAGCCACTGTAAAGAAAAACTGAAATGCTTGAGTACTGAGCAGGCTGGATTTATTTTCAGTTTTGGAACCAATGCTAAATGGATTAATTTCTCTTGAACCTTGTTATAAGGACTTGCTCCTAAATTGAAGTGATTATTGTTAAACTAAATAGAGCTGTAGCACACTTCTGAGAATAGCGTAAGTCTCCTCCTGACCTCCCTGAGGTCAAAACTGAGATTTTATTTTAAATCTTTGAAGACTGATTTAAAAATCAAACTCTGCAGTGAAATTGTTTAAGAGGGTTGGCCTTTTCACCAAGTAATTTAGTAGTAACTTCACAGTAATATTTTGCAGAGACTAAAATATTTCAGGTAAAAAGTCCTAAATTTGCAAGTTCCCCATGGCATTTCTGTTCCTATTGCAATAGAAAAAGAATGAGATCTTGGCTGTGGTAACTCCTGGTTGTGTGATCTTATCGCCAAGTATTTCTTATATAAATTGTAAAACATAATCTTTTTTTTTTTTTATTCCCACAAAGAAATCTCCCTGATCAGTTTTCCTTCAAGTCCCATAAATCCCTGCATTACACCTTATCAGCTCCATTATCAGAGCTATTTAGTTATTTATTTCCTTTTTTAGCCTAGTAAGAAAGTAATTCACTGCCGTTTATCCTCCAGTTTAAGCTTTGTGCAATTGTTCAAAGCTTTCTAATTTTACGTTACACTGATACTTAAGGGAAAAGCTTTCCCAGATGCTAAAACAGAAATTTTGTGCATGAAAATGCAGAGAAGAATAATGTTATTTCTAACTCTTTTAGAAATGTGGTGGGATTTGTAAGGCACTTACACTTGTGCAATAATGTTGTGACTACCATTTTAAATTGAAGACAGAAAGCACAATACTTTCAATGACTTACAAGAAAAATAATAATATTTATAGCTTTGTACTTGAAAACCATATCCCTGAACATGAACTAGAAGGAGAATTAAGTTCTATTTTCACAATTTTAATCTTCTAACATTCAGCTATTTCCTAAAGATGCCTAGCTAGTCTGTAACTAAGATGCACTTCCGTGTTCAGCCATTAACTGTTTCTTACTAGAGAACAAAGTAGGAAAAAAAAATTGATGTTGCTGTCAGTTTGTAATGGTACAGTTTTACTTTGGAGATCATTAGATCCTCTGCCACCCTGAAAGTCCCATGTGCCGTTAGTATTTTGTTTGCTTTCTGATTAGAGCTATGTCCCTTGGAAAAGGTCATGTCTGCAGTGTTTTAGAATTTATATTTATTTTCCCCAAGTGTGCAACTTCAAAACAGCTTAGGTACTTGCATCAGCCTCCTCATGTTTAGGGCGAAATAACCTCAAAAATAGCACCTAGGGATATGGAGTAGTTGGTGTATGAGTCCATGGGTTTGTTACTTGCGGTTTTAACTGAAAAATATTGTAGGTTTTCATTAGGTGTTATTTTCTTTGTCATACCATAGAATGGTCCTTCTTCTCATCACCCTGTTGAATAGCAGTCTCTGGCACTTCTAAACTACTCTGCTAAATTAGTTAGCTTTTAAAAGGAGTATGTGCTGCTTTGGTATATCAGGGTGTTAACCTAGTGTCTGTAGCATCAACTATTTTGATTTATCACTGCAGTGATCTGCTATTGTGTGTCTTCTGTATCTCCAAGAAGAGGAATTAAACTATTTGCCAGTCTGAATTTTCACTAAAGAGAGCACTTGCATTATCATTTGGTCAACTCCTAGAAAGGACCAGGTAATTTCCAAATGAACTAGCACATTTACATAAACAATGGACTCTTTCTGAGTCATTCTCCTGGAAAGTACCATCAGTGTGTTCCCAGGGATTTTCATACATTAGCTTTATGTGGTGAATACCAAGTCCTGCCCTCCCTCCATGGCATAGACATATTTCAAATGATTTGCCCAGGATGCCAGGGCAGAGGAGGAAGCTGTGTTTGCAAAATATCAGGGTGATGTCATGTATTGCAGACCTGTGATGGAGGTTGTATCTGGCTGGCTTAATACAAAAAAGCCACAGGCTGGATGTTCTTGCAGACTGTCTGTCATTTCATCTTCTCCCATATGTGAAAGTGTGTGTGTGTGTGTGTGTCTTGTCCATGAACAGTGAATCTCTGAGACAGAGTTTTGTGTGTACAGCTGCTCAGTACTGCAATGCATCTGCAGCTAATTTACCTGGGCATCGTTCTGCTCCCCAGCCTCTGCTCCAGGCGTTTCTAATTTATCTGTTGGATTTTTAAGTTGAGAAAGAATATGGCACCTGCCAGCAAAGAGAGGCAGGGCAAGATCAGGTTTTTCCAAAGCAGCACAAGGCTGGTTAGGACTTGGCCCATGCAGGACTTGAGCTTGGTCTCACTTGTGCTGAGACTTTCTCCCTGCCTTGCATTTACCAGGAGGTAAGGCCTTGCATTTTCTACTTTGAGACTTGGAAAATTAGATATTCATTCAACAGTACCTTGCCACTGCGAGGTTTCCCAAGGAGTATTTCTGTCATAACATCTGTCTGGAGAATAAGCCAACATCACTGGGAATGATCAGGATCAGTTGTTACAGTAGGTGCAGTGCATCTTCACTGAGTGTATCACTGTTTTTCCAAGGAAAAAACATTTCAGTTGCACTGCAATGTAACACATGCTGCTTGATAGGATAATAATGGGTTGGGATCTTTTCTGTTTTCTTTTGGATGTCATTTTTCACTCTGAATTGCTGGTCTTTTACTCATTTCTTTCTTTGGAAGTGAAGAGGTTGTGGGCTGCTGAGTTAATACAGAAAGTTGTTGCTGACATACTTTCATCTTGCAGTGGAAACAATTTCTATTTATTTGGTTAAAATTGTCTTCCCAGCGGTCCTATGTTGGACAGCTTCAAAGTGTTATATTAGTAGATCTAGACACTTAATTTGAGCAGTGGTGACACATACCAGGCAAGGTGACAGCGGTGCCAGTGAGCCCTTTGTCCATACATCAGTGAATTTCTTTTTGAAGCAGATAATTGCAAGAATTTTAAACAAAGAATGTAATCTTTAGCCTTTGACAATTTCCATATCTCCACCAAAAGTTAATGCCACTGTTCTTACACTGTGGTCAAGTATTGTCACTTTTCTATTATGCACTAGGTCTTCATGAGCTGTTTGATATTACTAATCCTAACCTAAATTTAAGCAGCATCATACTTGAAGCTGACTTGCATCTTCCTCTTTCAGTCGTTCTTTTAGAAGAAATCAATGTTAATGTGTAAAAGTTGGACGTGCACAGCTGTTTTACTCTGTTAATTGAATTATGAAAAGCTTAAAAGGAAAGCTTAGTACATCATTGTTAAAGCCTACTGATGTCTTACAAAGATGTTGCACTCTTAATGTGGCAGTATATTACTTGTGTGCACTGATAGCTCTAATTGGAAACCTAATAGGATACAAGAGATTTCCAAGACTATTACTAATGATAATATATTTTTTAAGTCTGTGGGATTTTTTTATTGACAGTCCTCTGGGCTGAAGCTGGAAATAAAATGCAAAATGTTGAAATATTTCTCGTTGGTTCAGAGGGCTGTATTCAGTGCTAATCGCACATCACATTTCTTGAGTGCTCAAGTGCTCCCCATTGGCAGTTCTGGTGATATAAATTCCAACAGTAAATCAGTAAATCGGTGCTAACAAAGCTCAAGTACCTGTTCCTGTTCAGTAGCTCCATCTTTAGGGGAGGGAGAGGAGGATGATTGCCGGTGCAACTTGCAGTAATGATAGTGTGTCAGTGGGTTGCTAATAGGTACATGAAGAGGTGATTCCTTAGAGCGGTGGCTAAGGGTGCCCCAGAGAGTCCTTTCCAGTAAGTTTGCACAGTTAGGTTGGTGTCTTTCCAGAGGTAGAGCTTCCTGTCGAAATACAACACTTTTCCAGTCTAATGCACAAGTGGTAGCTGGAGAGTACTGAGTGCCCAAATATATAGACCTGCATAGGACAGGGACAAGTCATTAAGGTGGAGTGGGATACCAAGAGCGTTCAGGATGGAATGGCTTTTACTTTAATTTAATACTGATCTTGAGCTGTGCGGGGTTTTGTGTTCTGGAGAGAAAAATCTTTCCCTTGTGGCTGGTGCATCATTTGCAGAGAATCTGTCTTCCTTTACTGCTTTCTTACATGCTTTCCATTCCCTGGAAGCATGCTTTTAGTCATAACTTCACGAATGTTGAATTAGCTAGCACCAACATATTGTGAAATTCTGTTACTAGGTTAGTCTGAAAAAAACCCAAAACATTAGGTTTGATAACAGAATTAATTCCCTTTCTCTCTCCTGATTCCCCTGCTGTTATGAACATGTTCACCAGTACTGGGAAGAGCAGGGAAAAAATGTCTCTGATCACTGTTGTTATTATGACAATTTATGTTCTTGCAATTGTATTTCTGTTTGTAACATTGTTATTAACACTTAGTGATTACTCTGGTTCCCTGCATGTTAATCAAATGCATGTTGTCATGTGTATATTGAATTTATTGTATTACCTTCCCTCTCAAGTAATAGTGCTCTGTGATTATTATAATATGAAAAGAGCCTGGTTTTTACCTTCTCAGAGGAGCCTTGTTAAAAGAAGGAGGAAAGAAGAGAAAGGCTAGTTTTCATTGCATTAGGAATATTAAGATCCATCCTCTTCAGAACAAGGGGAGAAGGGATTTCTGAAGCCATGGTACATCCATGATGGAAAAAGTTACGTCAGCACCTCCCGTTAATGCAAAAGATTTTTCTGGCTCTGGCATCTTACAAATAAAATACCACCATACCTCCCCACAGAAGGGAAGAGGCAGCAATGGAGTCCTATGCCATTAATGGCTTTATAGGTTGAGCTGTACTTAGACATACTCAGTGACATATGGCATGCTACAGAGTGCAAGTGTCTGAGGATATCAGTCAAACTAATTTTAACAAGCAGACATTTGATCTCTGCAACACCTTTAGTTTGTACTGCTCATAGTGAGCTGCTGGCAGGTTAGGCAGTATCTCAAATTAGGCAGAGCTAATTTGAGAAAGTGCTGTTTTAATTTGACACAGTGATTTTAATTCCCCCTAAAAAAAGCAGTTCCACAATGCAAGCAATATCAACAGGGTAAGATCATGTGGCCTCATCTTAGAAATCAGTGCGGCAATATGATAAAACCGTAGAAAATTTTGACATTTAAGACTATCATTAATTTGGCTTCCTTCAATTATACTATGAGCCTTTGTTTAACAATAATGCAGGAATAAATTTTAAAGAACACACGATATTAACAAAATGAACATAAATCCTTAATGTATTTAGTATGGTCTTTAATGTGGTACAGTTTTATTAAGACTGAGATGGAAGAGCCATTTCTGAAATACAGTAGGAAATAGTGCTTTAAAATTTAACTCTTGTATTGTACTGATAGTGTAGTATGTTTAGGAGTAGTTCTGGGCAACACTGCTCTCGTAACTGTCAAGAGAGAAGCTGGAAACCATACCCCACCTCTAGTTTCTTAGCTTTGCTAAACAGTCTGGAGCACTGATACGTTGGGGTAAGATTTCTGTTTGAAAGCATTCAGTCTTCTTTTAATCCCTGTCTCTACTTCAGGTGGTATATGTAGAGTAACACTGAAATATTTCTTACATATCATATTTGAAGAATGTAAGAAGTCATATTTATTTGAGCTGTGGTAGTATTTCTAAGTGATTTTATTTTTTATCTCAGTGCTGGCCCCAAAGGTGATAACATCTACGAATGGAGATCAACCATTCTAGGACCTCCAGGTTCAGTCTATGAGGGAGGTGTTTTCTTCCTTGACATCACATTTACACCAGAATATCCCTTCAAGCCTCCAAAGGTAAGACACTTGTAGTTAACATCTTAAGTCACGAGTGCTAAACATGAGTAGCATGCAGTGTTAATGGAATGCAGCCCATTTGAAATCCACTCTTCTCAAGAACAAACTTAAGCTCACTTTAGACATTATATGAGTTTCTATTAGCTAATGTTAACAGCTCTTCCAGTCCTCTTGATAATTATTTTAGAGCATGTTTGCTTTTTTCCTGCTTCTGTTTATAAGAAGTCCTAAGCATTTAGTGCAAGCATTGGGACAGGACTGAGAAACTGAGAAGTAAATAAACTTGAGAAGAAGAGAAATGCTACAAATACATGTTTCTCAAACCACTCGGGTACTGTAAGCATAAGTTATATATGTTTTGGCCACTAAAGTAGTATCTAATTTTTCAGTTTTGTTGGATACTTGTGTTGTTCACCCATTTGTACAGTAACAAACTTTCTGTAGGTGTGTTATGTTTGTGAAGCTCTTACATTCCAGTGTTGTGTTCCAGTGCTCTAAGGCAAATACTAGTGCAAGTGAATGTTATCCAGTGGTTCCAATATGTGGCCACAGGAAGAGTGTTGGGTTACTAGAGGTGCTTGTGTATACACTTGGTGTTTGTCTTGTACCTGAAAGCATTTATGTGCATGTTTAACTTTCTACTTGGAAGTTGCTTGATTGATGAGATAAATGCCAATAACTGCACCATCTTTCAATTTTGGTCAAGTCTGCAGCAGAAAGGACTTCTTCAGGCCATCTCAACAGAACAATGCTAATTGCTGACACAAGACAAATTAATACAAGCTTGCCACACTAAGGAAACTGTTTGATTGTTCTTGTTCAGGTAACTTCAGGGCTTCTGGTAGTACCAACAGGTCCTTAAATTCTACCCCTAAGATAGGTCTCCAATTCACAAACAGCGTGGTCTACCTTGGCACATCTCTAGTGCTTTCCTGCTGACATTTGTCCATCTCTTTTTTAAGACTCTCTGGCAGCACAAATGGTTCTTTCATGTTAGAATTTAATTCAGTTTAGAGTAGTTTTGCTTTTTTTTTTCCATTTAATTTGCTGAATAATTTGTTGTCCAACCAACTAAGCAATTTATTATGTTGTGAGACCAGTAAGCATTTAAAGAGGGATCTTCTCCTTTCCCATGTATGCTTTGTTACAGCTTTGCTTTCTATGCTACAGATCAGAAGCATTTATCACCCCAGGCTTCTTCAGACTCATCATAGAATCATGGAATGGTTTGGGTTGGAAGGGGCCTTAAAGATCATCTAGTTCCAACCTCCTTGCTGTGGGAAGGTATGCCTTCCACTAGACCACGTTGCTCAAAGCTCTATCCAACATGGCCTTGAACATTTCCAGGGATGGAGCATCCATAACTTTTCTGAGCAACCTGTTAGGTTTGAAATAAAGGATTTCCTCCTAATAGCTCATCTAAATTAACCCTTTTTCATTTTAAAGCCATGACTCCTTGTCCATGCCCTTGTAAAAAGTCACTCTCCAGCTCTCCTGTAGGCCCCTTTAGGTACTGGAAGGCTGTTCTAAGGTCTCTCTGGAACCTTCTCTTCTCCAGGCTGAACAAGCTGAACTGTCTCAACCTCTCTTCATAGGAGAGGTGCTCCAGCCCTTTGATTGTCTTCATGGCCCTCTTCTGGACTCACTCCAACAGGTCCACCTCCTTCTCATGTTGGGGACTCCAGAGCTGGATACAGAGGTGTGGTCTCACAAGTGCTTGTGATTGCCCAGATACAGGTGCAATGTCCTTGCACAGGGCCTCGTTGAACTTCATGAGTTCACAGGCCCACCTCTCTCTCTTCCTCCTAGACTACCTGTCCTTGCTTCCACCTTCTGGACAGTTCCTTTGTGTGTTCAAGTTTGTCCAGGAGCTCCTTGTTCATCCATGCAGGCCCCTTCCCCTTCTCTAACAGATGGATCCCATCAGATCAGGTTTCCCAAAGCAAGTCCCATCGTCTAAGTAGCCAAACCCTGGCTGTGGCACCAGTTCTGTAACCATTTGTTGGTTTGCTAGATTTGACTAGCCCTTTTGAACCCTTTCCCTTTGACCAGGAGGACTGATGAGAAAACTACCCATGATCCAGAGTCCTTTCCTGTTGCTCCCAGGACTGGCTTATTTGGCTTCAGTGTCTTTTCTGATGTAATGGGTCTTTCCAATCTCAGAGAAGCAAAGTGGTTCTGCGGGGACACCTCAGGCTTTGGGGGGAGTCTCTTCCTGCAAGTCCTTGCCATGGCAAGCTTCCATTCTTCTGTGTTATTGGTCCCCCTCCCTTCCCTGTGTGCTAGTGGGAGTTTCTGGCTGCTTGGCCATGGGCTGTGGGTCCAGTGCAGACTATGCTTGGAACCAGCTGTCTAACTCCTCCTCAGCAGGCTCCTCACTGCCTCCTACACCTCAGTCGGCTGCTGCATGAGGTCCTCCACCTGGGCAATACCTTTTACAGGCAGGTCTGCTGCCTGTCTTGCCCAGGAGAAAGGTCTTGTCCTTGCCTGCAGTCTGAGGTCTGCCCTGCAGCCTCTCTCCCTTCAGCAGCTCTGTCTGGGTAGAAGTATCTGCCACTTCCAGGGTAGATGGTGCAAACACCCCAGCCAGAGCTGCAGCCCTTGCTTTCAGACGTGTGCCCACTGTGCTGCTTCGAAGGTCAAGTAGGAGGCCTTGCAAGACCATACTTTAACTACCAGCACTGCTGAGACAGACCTATGTGCCAAGTTCCCTGGTGCAGAACCAAATAAACAGTTATGTCATTCCAGCTGAGCGCTGCTTTCTGCTTGGTGCATCTGACTGGGATGCCTTTATCTTTGGATCTAAACCCTCACCCACATGAAAAGAAGGGTGGGATTAAAAAACCAAACAAAACAGTCACCACTTAATGAGGCCTTAAAAGACTAGTTTAGTGACAATTCACTGTATGTACCAGTGTTCACTGTATTGTTTCATTTAAATGGAGTCTTTCATCTAGCAAAGTCCAAGTTGGTTTGCAAACCACATATATGTATGGAAGTAAAATACATATAGCTTCAGTCTCACTGAGTTGGGATATAGCAGAAAGCATGGTGGTGCTACAATAGAACATACTTGTTCTACTTGGGCACTTCATGTTGAAATGAAGAACCTTCCTTTGAGAACCAAAGCTGCTCCTGTATTAAAATCTATACTACTGTTAATCAGTGGTAATGTGGAAAATATGAATATCATATTGCTCCTGCTTTATTCCTGTTATTTGTTGATTTCAGATTGTCCAACTGCTTGCAGTAGTGAGTAAATAGTGCCTGTGGGTTGTGTTTAAGTGGTAGGCTAATGTAATTACAGTAGCCTTGCTGTAAGTGCCTTTTAGGGCAAGAAATAAAGAAACAGCTAGTTGACACAAAATCCAGTGTATATCACTTTGATGATAAGCACTCACAGAACAGTAGAATCATTTTAGAATAGAGTAGAATGTCATTTTAAAAGCCTGGGTCTCTGAAAAGATTAAGCTCTGTAAGAAAAAAGAATCCCTTGAAAAATCCCTTGAATTTTCCTTGGTAAGCCCTGTAAGACCAGTGGAGGAAAACCTCTATGGCCTCTATGAGTCTTTGGTAACTCCTGTGAGGACAGCCTGCTGCGGTGGTGAAGTGCCTGTAGTTGAACACATTTCATAACCTGAAAATGAAATTTCATTGAAGGATTTACTTTCTTAAATAAAATGAGGTGGAAATGGTCATCCTGGCAAGCTTCCAAGCCCTTAGGAATATGTGCAAGAGAAGATGTTGAGGCATAAACACTGACAAATGCCATGGTTGATGAGCATCCTAGAGATGTGTGATGAAGGATATACAGGTATAGCCTTTGAGGACTGGGTCCAGCTCCAGCTGAGGGTTTGATTCAGTATGTTGGAGCAAATGTTTTTGGAGAGGATGTTGCTGTAGGAGAGCCAGAAGACTGTGCTAGAAGTGATATTTAGGTTCCTGTGAGGATATTGAGAGGGACTGCACTACTGTGCTTGAGGTTGGAGAAATGAAAGATCTTAAAATTTGACTTGGAAATGCGTTGCACAGTACAAGGAACTTCAGTGGGAGAAATCTGATACAGGGACAGATACTCTCTTTCAAGTCCTAAATATGTTTAATGGAGTTCTTTTGCATTTAATTGAGCTTTCTGTACAACACCTTGAAAATCTTAGTGTTAATCTGTTCTCTGCTTTTTATGTTTTCTCATTTTGTGTTGTATTCTGGTTTTGCATGTGTTTCAGATAGCAAATGTGTCAGGCACGTGCTGGGTGAGCCTGGATTGAGGAAAATCCAATAAACAAGTATAATTAGAATTTAATAAGAGTTCAGTATTTGTACTATGACAATGGACATTTTCCCAAGAGTTACATTATAGTTGGGTTAGATTTCATTTACTGGGGTGAAAACAGTAGCTTGTGTTGACCTGGTGTGTGTGCTTTGATCATTTATATTAATAACCTCTAACCACTTCCTTCCACCCACTCCTATTCTGCTGCTTGTGTAAATTAACCTCTGCTATCACTTCAGGGTAAGGTTGAGATTAGCTTCTTTTATGTCTTTTCAAAAGCTGTGCTTAACTCCATGTAGTTACTGCATTAATGTAATCTCAGGTGGGACATTTCCAAAGGATTGTTCAGTTACACTGTATTTTTCAGCTATTCCACATGCTGCTCTCTTCACTACCTTCTAAGTAACTCAGTTTCTTTTGATTTTTGGTCTGAATGTACTAGGTTTATGTGAGATATTTTTTTCCTCTTTAGAGTGTAATGAACATTTACTTTAAATATTTTTGTTTGTTTTCAAGTGGGCCTCCAATTTCTCCCTCTTCTAGTTCCATTTGGGTTCCCTGCACCGCTGGTTTTTGTGCCATCAGCAAAAATTGTAAATGACAAACAGCTGCACTACATGTGTCTAGCACCATCCTAGTTCCGAGTTGCTGCCAAAGTGAAAGCAAATTTGGATTTTTTTCCACAGTGCTTGGTAGAGTTCCTCTAACTGGAGAAAACTGCTTTTAGTGTCATGGATATATCCCTTAAGGGGATTATATCTTAAGGTGTGTTAAGGAACCAGGCTGTTCTGCAAGTATATGGGAGTCTTCTTTCATTTTCACTTTCTCCTCCTTCATGAAAAATAATTAAAAGGTAAATCTTACTCTTAAAGGCAAACAGAATTCATGCTTTTTTATTAGTTATTACTCCACTGGACTGAGAGACTGTCTATAGAGTATTTAGCTTTTGTGCTGAGAATCAGGATTAACAACTTTTTGTCCTTACAAATTAGAACTGTTGACCTCAGTTAATTTGGTCCTTATTGTATCAACTTAGAAATACTCCATGCTTCCCCTTCTGGAAGTGTTTAATCTGTCAAAATTGTTACCTCACTTACAGTTAGAAACCTTCTTGGAAGGAGACCAAAGGTGCAGGTCAAACACAGAAATAGTGAGCAAGCAGCAGGGCTGGGCTGAGGGCTTCTCAGGAACCCAAGGCAGAGCCACTGCCAGCAACTGCAAATGCCACGAACGTGTTTTGCCCTGAGCAGTGTGGGCTAGGGCAGGTACTGCAGAGGCAGATCCGCCCTCTACTCAGGCTGGTGCACGTGGACTGCCACATGACTGTAGGGAGTAATTGCTGCCTTTCCTCCCAAGATTAGATGATCTGGGAAGCAAAGGTCACTTAGGTTTCTTGTCTGCTATACCTCTAAGGCTCCCTAGGTAGAAAGCATCAGGAATTCTTGGTTTCAAAGTGGCAGCTTGTTGCAGAAGGTGTGGGAGGGTAACACATCTCTGCTCTCTTGCAGTCATTTTGCTATTTCCCCCATAATGTGCAAACGTGCGGGGATTTGGGGTTTCCTTTGTTTGCTTCCTGTTCTAATCCAAAATCCAAGCAGCTCACAAGAAACAAAGCATAAAATCTCCCCAAGCATGCAGCGTGGGTGTCTCCTGTGTGACAAGTAACCACTTTTGCGAGTCCAAAAATAGCCCATGTGCTCTGTGCTTCGGGAGCATTCCTGGAAACACTGCATGGATTCAGTGCACGGGGACATGCCAGGCACCAGGGTTCTGTAGCTGTGTCACCCCACCCCATGCCTGCTCCCCAAGTCTGTGAGAGCGAGGGTCACAGGCAAATTTTTTGCATCAGAAAGGCAGTCGCAAAAATGAGGATTGACTGACAGGTTTTATATGTGGGCTGATCCCATCTCGAGAGGAAGCACTAGTGTGTTCTTGTCATACTGCACACTTACCAAGTGTGTTTTGCAAATACTCCTATGACCTATAAACAGACAATGAAATTTCTAGGTGTGGATTACTGACAAATTTTGAGGATTTAGGACATGAACCCACCAGCCTTTATTCACGTGCATAATTGTAATCCATGCAAATTGCACCAAATTTGTTGTCGCTGTTCACTCAGTGAGTCAGTAAGGCCTCTCTGCAGGTCACATTGTATTCTGAGAATGGCTCCTGGTGCTTGTGTTTCCCTTTTGAATAATTTCTGTGACAAGCTGCCTAACTCAGTCACATCACAAAAATAAGCAAATCTAACTAATTTCCCCCATTGCTGAGCCTCTTAGAAGTGATGGAAGCTGTGATTCCAAGTGCCTTGGCCTGTCTGGAGAATTTTACAAATCCTTGGAAGCCAAGAAAGAGAAAAATACTGGTGTTAAGGCCCTGGGTCCCTTTGTCACTGGGAACAAAAAGACAAACATTAATTAAAAAAAAAAAAAAAAAAAGGAAAAAAAAAAGTAAACCCCGCCACAACCTGGGTTTTGCGTTGACCATGGAAGTTGACTTCTGACACTGTTACTCCTTTTTGTTCTAAATCCGGTTATTTTTTGTTTCCGCCGCGAGAGGGCGGCGGCGGCCCGGGGAGCCCGGCGTGGGTCAGCCCGGAGCCGGCGGGGCCGGCGCGCCGGGCGCTGCTTCGCTCCCTCGCTTGGTGCTCTTGTCCTGTCCTGTCCCTCCCCACAGCCCGTGGCACCCCGGCACACCTGCTCACACCCCTCTCTTGCAGGTAACGTTCCGGACAAGGATCTACCACTGTAACATTAACAGCCAAGGCGTCATCTGCCTGGACATTTTAAAAGACAACTGGAGTCCAGCGTTAACCATTTCTAAAGTTCTCCTCTCCATCTGCTCCCTCCTCACAGACTGTAACCCCGGTAAGTCCACCTGCCACCTTGCACTCCTCCCAGCACCTAAATAATGTGGCCCTCATTGCATCCCATTGGCTTTGGCCAGCTCGGCTCCAGCCCCTGGTGCAGCACATTTTTCTCTCCAGGGCAGTCTCATGGGGGCTGGAGGTGGTGGAGGGGGATTTACCCTACCAGCCTGCTGTTCCCAGCTTCTCAGGCTGACCCATGGGGAAACAAGCAGTCCTCTGGCACGTGAAAACTCCTTCCCCTTCCAAACCTAGTCTTCACTGGTTTGTAGGGCTACAGTATTTCAGTAATGGAGCTTGTAGAGCCACAAACACAGTTCTGAAAACAGGGGGGTTTGACCTTTTGCTTTCCATCATCCATTTAATACCAGTGATCAGCTATGACACAAGTGGTCCTCACTGCTGCTCTAACCCATCCACTGTCCACACTAGTTAAGAGGAATATGTCTTCATTTCCAAAGTCTTTTTACAGGTTGCATTTTTATATGTCTAAAGATGAGAGGCCAGATTTCACACTGTACTAAACTTGTTGGAGATGTGATCTTTTCTAGAAGGCAGCTTTATATTGTTACAAGTACACTTAGCACGAGTATCTCAGGCACCCTTAGAAGGAATAAAATAAACCTGAAATGCATGAATGGGTGAAAGTCCACAGTAATGCAAAATATGACTGATTGTTGTGTCTTAAACTCCTTAGAACTTTATTGGCATTTCACTCTATTCAATTACAGATTAGCGCATCACCATAAATACACAAAATCAGGGAAGATACAGATCATCAATTCAGTATGTTTAGGTTGTTACAATGTACCTTACCTCTATGTTTGCCTTGTATTAAATTCACACTTCAGCTTTATTTAAAAGTTTGTATTCAGTAACTTGTCTGAAATAAGCGGTGTGTTTCCTTTTCAGCTGACCCCCTGGTTGGAAGCATTGCCACTCAATATATGACTAACAGAGCAGAGCATGACAGAATGGCCAGACAATGGACCAAAAGATACGCTACATAAATTGGATTTTCGTCAAACTCTTACATTATTTGTCTGTGATGGAAAGAGCTGCTTATGATTTTGAAAGGGTGGGGGGAGGGAGGGTGCTGGTAAAGAGTAGGGTATTTCTATAACAGATTTTATTCAGTCTTTTATTTCTTAAGATTTTGTTGTTGTAACTTAAGGTATCTTGCTACAGTAGACAGCTAGGATTTGGAATAGCATACTTTAAGACTGTAATTAGTTCAGCAATATTAGCTCACATATAGTACCGAGAAGAATGTAAACTTCTTAGACTTCTTTGGTTTTCAGTTTGCTTGCAATATGTAAAAGATTAAAACAGCTTAATTTTGTACAGGTACATAGGTTGACGTTTATGTAAAAGTCCTTTCAAGACTCTACACACTGTTTTTGCTTTTTGTTTGTTTGGGTTTGAGGGATTTATTTTGTTCTGGGTTGAATTTTTTTTTTTCTTTTTTTTTTTCCTTTTTCTTTTGTAAAAAGATGTTGGGATTGTTTTTCCCTGTGGAGGGCACATTGGTATTTAACAAGTCCTTTTTAAAGACTGTCATCTCATGATCTGTGATATGGAGAGGTGGATATATGGCCTCATATATGAAATGAGAAGTAGTTAATGTATTATTTTATAAGCCAATCTATCTTTGTGAAAAGAATAAAGGGTTTAATCAGGACTTACAGTAACCTGTAGTGAAATACCTTAAGCTGTTTAACTGTAAGGTGTGGAATAGGAGTCACTCAGTGGATTGGTTGTATGTTGTGGGCTACTTAAGTCTGCATTTGTTACTGTGCTAATAAAAAGATGTTTAAAAAAAAAAAAAAGAAGAAGAAAAGATTCCTGCTTAGTTCCTTGCTTTGTCATTTTGCCAGAATGGTATCTCTGTATGCTTTGGAGAATTTATGCTATGGTTAAGGATAAGGGAGACCTGCAGGTGAGCACACTGACTGCAGCTGTTTTAGGAAGACAGTATAAGACCTCCACAACTGTTCACTAAGTGTTGTGCAGGGACCTGGCCATGAGGAGGTAACTTGCCACAGAGTCCATGATAGTTACTTTTTAGCTTAAGTGTTCACAGCTTTACCTCTGCAGGACTGGCATGTTGTTTGAAAGTACAACCAGAAAAGTGCAAGCCATCTGGAAGGGTAGGAGGCAGGAAGTAGAAGGAAGAAAAGAATGTCTTGATGCTTTTCAGATGGAGTGGTCTATTTGCACTTGGAAGAGGAGAAGGAATCGTGTCCTGGTAGGCTAGCAGACAACACCGTAAAGGAGTATAAAGGAGACTTAATCTGTAGATCCTTTACTACCTATAAAGATTATCTCCTAGAGCCATAGTGTTTACATTGAGGTGTGTAGCAATAGGGCAGTTAGTGGTGGATATGGCATTTCTGACCACTCCCTTAAGGTAAAGGCCGGAAGTACAGATTCATTTTCACATGGCGAGCACTTCACCTTGCGACATTCTTGTGAGTGCTCTGTGGTCATCTGCGCTCTCGGATTTGGTTTGGGACTTTAAAATAAATTCTGTATATATTTCATATACATACTTCTCTTCCTGTCTAGGTACAGAGCAAATCTAACTTGGTCCAAAGTAATCTGTTAATTAGAGGTGTCTTTTCCTTTGCTGGGTGTCTGTGGGTAGTAGCACCTTACCCTCATCAGCTGAACTGCTGTCTTTTGACACAGCACGTTTTGGTGCATGAGCTCCCTCAGCTGTTTGCCTGTTTGGTATATAGCTACATCACACCAGGAGCATCTCTGGTAATCTTGCCCTCTCCTCTACAGAGTAAAGAGATAAATGGCTTAATCTCAGTAGGTTTTTGCCAGCTTCTTGCTTTGTGCCACCAGGACGTGTCAAATTAACTGTTGTAACTGGTGGGGGTGACTGATTTGGACAGTGTTTATTCAGCAAGGGTAGAGGCTTAAGAGGAACAGAGAAAGATGGTTTAGTTTACTGATATGTTTTTCTTCTTTATAATAATTCTTCTCCATTATCTTGTGACGGGACTCTAGTTTTGCAGAAGGTAACTGATCCCAGGGACCTAGAACAGGGTTTGTGTCAGTGGAACAGTAAGAACAAAATACGTGTTCTGCCCATTAGCTACTACAGTATACTCTGTACTTTGCTTATTAACACTATGTAAAACTCTACTACAGCAAGTTTCATTTTCACTCAGTACCGGCCACTATGTGCACATTGTTTGCAGAGGAGACACTACATTTTCTGTCACTTGTCAGTAAAATACTATGGTATTTAGAAAAATATCAGAATAAGTTTATGAAAGAAAACAGTGGGTGGTGGTTTTTTTAATCTGAATGCCTGGAATGATCTAAACTCTAAATTTAGCCAAATAAAAAAAAAAACAAGTGTTTGCCTTTATGTAACCTATTTGGAAAAATGGCCTTAGTGATTTAGAAGATCCTTTTCCTCTTGCCTGTCTTAAAACATTGTCAAGTACTGAGAGTCCAGGGTTGTAACATACCCCAAGCCATGGGGAGAAACTGGTCCCCAGGATGCTTTGCCACACAGGGGAGTGAGTGAGCAAGCCATGCTTGCACTGCACAGCTCTGGCAGCCTACAGGTGACATCAGTCTTGGCAGTAGAATTGGCACTGAGTCTGCAGCATGCAGAGCTGGACAGGTACCAGTGATCCCCATTCTTTCCATCTCCAGGCATTTTAAGTTAATTCTTGTCAGCTTGCACTTCCTTGGCTCAAGGGTCAGCTTTAGTGACGTGCTGTTAGTAGACGTCTTCACTTATTTTGATTGATCCAAGGCTGATTCAAGTTCCTTCCAGAAGCAGGGTTCTGCAGAACTGAAGATGAGGAACATGACCCATTCCTTGGTAAGAGGTTGCAGCAAGGAGGTGAAGCACTGCTGCTCTGAAGTCACCTCCACTTCCCAAGCATGCAGGCAGATACAGAGTCTGCTGGGTAGGGAGAGCCTGGACTACACGTGTGTTCAGTAGGAAATGAGTGAGGAGGGAGTGTCATCCTGCAGCATCACTGGGGACAATGACTCTTACTGGCCAGGTTGGGGGTGGTCAGGCTATAGTGCTTACTCAGCTGCAGTGTTGCAATGGAAACAATTGTACGTTCCTAGCAGGGCATTACAAGAGCTTGCTCATTCATAATTGCTCTCTTATCTTACTCCTTGGCCACAGCGATTCAAACTATATTGAGCAAAGCACATAAACAGTTTCGTCTACCTTCATTATAATGGTAGGGATACCTGCTTAATTTTTAGTGAAGTGTACTGCTGCTCTGACATTAATAATGCTGACAGGCTTTAGTAATGCTGACAGACTTTATTAATCAGTATTCAGGAAGAGCAATACTATAAGCTTAATTGTGATCATTAAGTACACTATTTAGCAGTTATGATATGACAGTGCAAATATTGCTTGTGGTTTTGCTGATTCACAGTGAAATTCTCAGTATTTGTTCAAAACAGCATTAATTCAGTGGAAAATGGAGAAACTGGGTACTTCACTCCCTCTCCCCAGTGTTGCCTTCAAATATAAAGAAAAGCTAGCATCAGTTAGTACAGGAGGTTGTTAGGTGCCAAAAACTGGCCCGTCTCTGGGAAAAGGTGCTCATTCTGTTGCCCTGTATATCCCCTTTTGTTCAGTTTCCTGACAGGCTGACCTGGGACAGCAGATCCCTGCAGCACAGGCTTACCAGAGTTGAGTCAAACACAGGAGATGCAGTTGTGCTCCTGTGCAGTGCATTGAGACCGGGGACACTTGTATGGGTATTCCTGGGCATTTGCCACCGGGATGTCTCCAAAAAGGCAGCCTCCTGCACTCCATAGCCCCCACCTGCAGAGCAGTACAGCACTTCGTACCAGGTGCTATCTGGCCTAGGCAGGGTGGATTGCTGCAGCTTGGCTGAGCAGCCAGGTGAGTGTGCCCTAAGCAGAGCCCAGCAATACCTCCTGCATACAAAATCGATCCACATAATTCTCAGTAAAATTACCACCTATGGGAACATGACTGATCTGTAGTGGACATGCTGGAAAAAACCCATGTACAGCTATGTTGTCCTTAGACTGCAGTTCAGTTAATGAGTGCTCTGAGAGCTTTTCTTGTTCCTACAAATGAATTCCTGACCTGACAGCACTGCTTACTAGACTTTGTTGACAAGCTTCATGTTGGGGTAGATCTCTCCTAGTATTTCCCAGAAGATGTGGAGGTGTTTTTTTATGATATTGTTGGGGTTTTTTCTTCCAGACACTAGCAGAACATCAGTGGCTAAATCTGGTAATTGTTCCTCCTGCCCCATACCCTTCTCCTACAGCAAGACACTGATCTCATCCTCTTGCAGCATCAAAAAGCCCCGTGGCCCTGTTTAAGGTCCAGGTAAAAGAACTGTTGCCATTTCAAACATATCACTTTTCCAAATTGAATGCTTTATTGCAGCTAATACTTTTTGTGACTACAGGCTGTAGATCTGCAGGAGGATTGTGTACTGGTAAGCTTGTTGATTTGTCCCTCAACATGGCTATATCCAGGCATAATAAAAGCCCCTGCTAGAGAGGTATCCATCTATCCCTTCCTCCTCCATAACCCTGGTTGCAAAATAACTGCTCTCATAAAGTGCTTTTTGAGACTTTTACCACCAGCGACTTTTTCAAGCCAAGTCTATGAGAAGGAAGGATACCTGTTAGCTATAAGCTTGCTGATTTTATTGCTCAATGATATTATTGCTGTAAGTGAAACTGCAAGAAGCAAATGGCACAAAAAGGACTTAGACTGTGACCTGGCAGCAGGAGACAATGCTAAGCTAGTCTAGTTATCACAGTTATTCCCTTTGCTCTTCCTTCCAGGCAAGGGAAATGTTGATTTGTTCTGGGACTGGGACAGTTTGCTAGCTAAGAAGGTGAAGGGTTCAAGCAGTGTTTTCCGATCTGTCACAGTCACTTCCCACAGTCTCACTTTCTCGGCCCTTGCCCATTGCTGTGCTGCTTCTGTTTCCACTTGCCTTTGGTCCAGAAGGTCAGTTTTGTTTCCCAAGACAATAACTGTAACCTACAAACCAAACAAGAGGGTGAGCTTTATACCAAAACCATCCACCTGTCACAATCCTTTTAAACAGTGGACAAGTAGCAACACAGTTCAGACTTGTTCTGTAATTTAGCACTGGCACAAGGTAAGTTGCATGTAGTTTGGAAGATCAGGGTCTGGGATTTGAATTAGCCTCATCTACTTATGGGTTGGAAGCTCATTTTAATCATAGGATATGCAGGACTTCCCCTTCTCACCACCCCACTCCCTCCCCATTCCCTGCTCCTGACAGTTGCTTGCAGGGAAACAATACCCAAGAGATCTAAAGTTAAACAGCACTATTCTCCACTTACTTGCCAATTGAGCTGCCCTAGACAATTGATAAGAGCATGATATCTGAGTAGGTCACAGCAGCAAATCCTTGAGAGATGAAAAAATGCACAGCAGCAGAGAAAGCCTGGATCCCACAGTGGTGGATTTTGCCCTGTTTGTTTCTTTCCCAAGCCCCATCCTGCAATATAAATAAAGCCAACTGTGCCAGCAGCCCAGGTGGGCTGGGCTGTGGGGCCCCCTCCCAGCTCAGCCCTGCCAGCTGCCCAGCCCCAGGCACCAAGAGCCACCAGAAGGATGGAAGGGGACAGTCTGCTGAAAGGGGCAGATAAGCACCAGCAGCATCCTCTGGGGAGCAGTTTCAAGAGCAGCTGGTTAGCTAAGGAGAGCAGCATGGCGATATCAGCTCAGATCTGTAGTTGTAGGGATGCATCAAGTGACTTGTGGATCACCCAGACAGTCCAGCTCAGTAAGTGTATGAAACCTTCCCAGTACTTCAGCTCTAGGAAGTGCCAAAGGCAGTGCTGGCCACGTGAAGCTACTGCTCCTCCTTATTTTAAGTTAATAGTTTTCTAAAAATGTTTTACCAGCATCAGCTCTTAGGGGAAACATGCCTACATGTTTAGTTCAAGGTCCTTAGTCAAACTCTGTTTTCATCTCTACACTAGTGGTTTGACAAAGATCAAGTGATAAAGTCCTCTCTTGCTGATGATTTGGGGTTTGCTGTGGCCACACCTGCTTGCTCTTTCCTGTTCATCAGGCTAAGTCCAGGATGCCTTCTGCCTCTTTCCAGCTAGAGATGTTTGTCCTGTTCCTGTGAGGTCTGAGGCTTCCTTTCTTTTCTACAGCAGTCCAGGGTGTTTGGAAAAATGCAGTTTAGGAGGGTTTTTTCCCCCTCTGTGAGGGCTTTGAAAGAAGCCATAATCTTCATGTATATTTACAGCATACTTCAGCTGAATTTTAGCTATGGCAAAGCTCTGTCAGTGTAACAGAACAAAACCTCTATTTAGTGTAAAATTTGGCTAGGCTTTAAGGTGCATGCTGGAGAGCCCCCACAGCCAGCAGAGGCAAGGAACCAGCCATCAGTGCTTTCTGTCATCTGCAACACAACAGGGGATTGTGCCACTCAACAAGCTGAAGTTCTGCCAGCTCAGAAGCACCATGTGTGGAGATACATCCCCAATTCAGTAAAGAATTCATTCTAGCAGAGCCCAGACTTTAAGTCACAGAATCATTAATCTGCTGATTAACAGCTGTTTTAAGGTGGGACTCTGGATCTCACCTTGTACACCTCAAAGCCTATTTTTTAGGGATATCACTCCAGGAGTGAAAACTATTTTACCCATCTTACTGCGGGCATCACTCTTAACCATGTTATCCTCAGTCAAAAATCACAATTTTAAGCTCTCCAAAAGGATAAGCAAACTGGCTGTTCTCTAAAATACCTGCATGCAGTGGGAGAGAAGAGTTCTACAAGGTAACAGGGACGAGCGGGATGCAGATCCTGTTGGGTTTGTGACTCCCTCTCCACATTACAATATGCTGTATAGTAACAAATCAGGGTCCTCACAAAACACAGCGCCTGGGAAAAATTTCCTGCTTGTCCACCTTTCCTTGCCCTGCAGGGGAGCTATGCTCGACTCCTGTATCCCTGATATACGTGACAGTCTGCAGCTCACACCAGCCCTACCACCTAACATACCTCTCCCGTGACTGCACATTTGTCTGCCGTCAAACTTGAGCCTGCCTTCCTCCACCACCCTGTGTGCTGTCAGTACAAAACAAGTTACATTTTTGCAAAGTCTCTCCCTACCATTATCCAATTAATTCTTCCCTTCTGCACTATTTTTTCCTTTTAAACAGCACAAAACAGGCATTTGGAAAGCTGTAGGCTAAAGACATTTAGCAGGGAAAACTACTTGAGAATATAAAGATACTGTAGGAAAAGTCATAATGCTAATGCCACATGCAAGTTATATTTGTTTAGCTAAGCTGGGACACTGTCAGCTGAAAACACTAGCTGCTTTCTAAGGGAAAAATAGAGCAGTCATTTCACACAATTGAATTGATTCAATATGGTTGTTAAAATACATTAAAGCTGCTTTGCCAATTGACTAATGTCTGGGAGACCCATTGTCAATTACACTAGTTTGTAAGCCATCAAGTATGTGAATACAAAACAAACAAAGATAATGCCCTTCGTTATATTATCCTATGCACTTGACTTCCCCTGTACAATATCTAAAAACACATATGAGCTGCACTGCTGTAGACCAAATGTTTTATTAGTCATAAGTGTCCTGGCTGGTGTATTCAGCTGACTGAATTTTAGCTGTAGTAGAGGAAATAAGGAAAGGGAAAAAAACCCCATCCTTTTGCATGACCTGCATGGCATGTGAATTAGGCTTCCCTGGCATGCAAAGGCCTCCTTTTTGCTGGGTTGCCCAAAGCTGTGGGTACATTCATTTTCCTTTGTACATGATGTTTACAGAAACAAAAGCCGGGATTTGCGACCTTAACTTCCTATCACTGATACAGCATTTAGCCAAGCGTGCATTTACCTCCTTTTTGTCCCTGAAGACGTCGATCTCCTTTTTGAGCAGTTCGACTCTCTGGAAGGCTTCAAGGCTGGTCACAGCGTACACTAGAACGAAGCCGTCAGCCACAGAGAAATAGTGCTTGGGCAATTCCACGCCCTCCTGCAGACCCCTGGTGTCATAAAGCCGCAGCTGTTCCTTCACGCCTCGGTCTGTCTCTACAGAGGCCAAATACACATCCTCCATCGTGGCACCCTCTTCTAAGCCTGTTTGAAAACAAGCAGGAGCGTTTTACTGCTGTAAGTACAGCCTCACTATAAGAAATCTTTGCAGTGCAGCAGAATTTTTGCCCCACAATAGCTCTCAGTGCATGTTTTACAGAGTGAGTTTGACCAAGCCTTGACTTTGCCTGGCATCCCCATGGAGGGCTGCATTCACAGATGACTGCACTCGCTATTTCCAGTAGTGACACTGTACATACATTAATACGTAACACATGGTTATGCCTGTACACTTAATCTCCACAACATGCTCATTCAGAATAGGATAAGATATATGCTCTCCTCCCAAATTTTCCAAACTCCAACCACCCAGTTGTACCAGTTCTGTGCCAAACATGCCGCAAAACGAGCCTGCCCAAACATACCGTTTTGGGACAACAGCCAGGGAACACCAGATAGTCAAGTACTACATCTGAAGCCTACTTCTTTGCCTCATAATGAGCTGGATCACACTGCAGAAGCAGGAGCCAAGGGAATAATTCTGGAAATGAATGTGTATTGGTAGTACAACTAACCAATAATTGAAATTAAGCCAGAAAAGGAAGGGGATGTTTGCAGACAAACAAAGTTGCATACTATATTTACTCAAATACACAGTGAGCTTTTTCGATCCCCTAGGGATTTAAAATTACTCAGATTTGCTCATAGGAGCAAGTTCATTTATTGCAAGGCAACAGTGTGCACAAGGTAACAAGCTTTCATATATGTATCACCTGTTCCACCCTGACTATCTGCATACTGGCCCTCCTTCCCTCCTCCTTTCCCCATGGTAACTATGGGGTAATTCAAGGCAGCTTGCTTTGAACTTATTAATTTTTTTTCTAAGCCAAACCTGAAAACACATAAATCACCTTAGCTTTGTGTTCCTCCTGGATGCAGGTGCATAAAGTTACAGGTCAAAACAATCTATGTATGGTGTAGCTGGGCCACTTTCAGAGTTGGTTTTAAGTATTCATATAAACCCTCTGCAACCCACGTTTTTGCCTCCACTGCACTCCTATATACAATTGTTTGCTGTTGCAGGACTACAATAATGAGTCCTGCTTTATTCTCTTTGTCTGCCAAAAAGGGACCATTTTAGTGCATTGTTTAAGAAAACACAAGGGATTATCTGACCTATGAAAATAAGGATTTCGCTATATTCAATGACACTATTCAAAATACTTCACATTGACAAACAAGCTAAAGCATTCCACCCACGCTGATGGTTTCCCGTGATGTATGCAGCATTCCTGTGCAGGAAAGTGGCACAAGCTGTTCTTTTTGCCCCTGTCTGTGCAGTCTTCATAGATCAAATTCTTATTAGGTTTCCAATGATTTAATTTATCTTGCCTCCAAATATAGCCACGTTAATGTGTAGGAGCAAAACTAAGAACAGAAGGACAAAGCAAAGGTCAATAAAAAGAGGAAGCACAAATGCATTCTGTGTGATTGTAGCATGTGTTAAAGGGGCATTTTTAAAGACTGGGGTAGTAACAAAGCCCTTTCTGGATATAGCACTGTTGTTTAGACACAGCACTATATTCTTGCTCTACCTCATTGCATTGTACAGACAGGTCAAGGAAATATCTAGCATCAGTAAATATGGCTTTGGCAAGAAGGAAGGAACCATAAGTACCTAAGTTTTCTTTTTAAAAAGCAACTAATAATAGTGTACAGTTTCTCATCCTCTAAATGCTACACTGTAATTCAACAGCCTCTAATATATCCACGTTATCCTGTGACAATCTCTTCCTAATGGCATTAAAAGCAGCAGTGAAAAGCATGTCTTTTAACATCCTATTTAAAAATGAAGAGGAAAATTTAAGACCTGGGACTTAACTCAGCAGAATAGAGCAACAAATTTTGATGTGAAATAAGGGGGACACTTAGGAGGGAGTTGAAATTTATGCACCAGTATCAGATTCCAGAGGTGAAATTTCACCTGCCTGCACTGGGGGAGAGAATATATGCAAGTAGCTTCCTAAGTAAACACAGATAATATTTAGAAATACCTGTGTCACCTTATTCTAGGCCCTGCTCCTAAAGTCCAGACCATGTACCAGCCACACCTTGCTGACAATGACATTTACACTTCTTATTAGTACTGTCCTGTTCAAAAACTTCCTAGGTCTCCATTCAAACACGGGCCAGGCAATTGCTGTAAGGGTAACTACACTAGTCAGTGTCCTAGAAAGGTGCTGGCACCAGCCCATCCTCCCTGCCACAAAGATTCTGGTTCTCCTTTCCTTCACTGGCATCCCCAGGCATCCTTCCACCTTTGCTACCTGGGTGGGCAAGGGCAGCTTGAGCTGAGAAGTCACTGGCCTGAGACTGTTGCCAGCTTGAGTAGGTTTTCCAAGGAGCAGAGCACTACAGTGGGCCAGCTTTCAGGTTCAGAAGTCACAGGGGTGAAGGGGAACTAACAAGCTTGCGCACGATGTCATGCTTCCTTTGAAAACTAAAGATGTAAAAAATTTGGAGAGGGAAAGGAGGAATATACAGAAGTGATGCCACTCTCTAGCACCTACTTAGCTGGTGCAAATCTTAGGAGAGGCAGAAAGGTCTTTGTTACTGACTGCTGCCACAGAGGAACTCCAACGGGAAGCCTCAGTCATAAATTGGGTCTTGTTCCAGCCCCTCGTGGCTTCCCAATGAGGTAAAGAAAAGGCTCAATATACTAATGAATACTTCACACTCAGGCTAGGCACAGCAGATAGATTGTAAACACCTAAGTAAATCAAAATTACAAGATGGACGGAATTTCAAAAGTTCCCAGTTGGATCTTGAACATTAATGCAGTACAAATTTTGTGTCTTCTTGAGTACTTTTGAAGATCTCCTGTGTAATCTCTGTTTCCCCTTTTCCAGAGGAATTCAGCAAAGAGCTCCTAAAACCTGCTATTCCTTATGTTTGTAAACTGCAGAATAACAGGCTTTGCTTATTTAGATCTCAAATGACAGTGTGTCAGAGGATCCCTGACTTGGGAAAGAGCTGGACAGACCTCAAGAGGAGCTGATCTGTATAGATTTAGCTGCTAGGGAAGTACTGGTCCCTCCAAAGAATAGTTGTGACCCTTAGTTACATACATTCAGTTCCATTTTCATCTATTTCTAAAATGCAAAGCTGACTGCACCTCTATCACGAGGTAGTTTTAATTTAAGAATCGAAGATGTAAAAAGGTGTCTCTGCCCATGGCAAGGGGGTTGGAAGGAGATGATCTTCAAGGTCCCTTCCAACCCAAAGCATTCTATGATTCTATGAATGCATAATTATGTCAATTAGCCTCCACATCCAAAGTGTGTAAGCTAAAACCCCAAATCCCTCCAGCTGGACCAAGTGAGGCAAATTCTCTCATTATTGCTTCTACCACAGTAATATATGGTGTTTTCATTCCTAGCTAGTGACAGCATCTGAAGTAGCTGCTTATGAAAAACCTGACCATACCAGCTACTTACACAGCCAGGAGGCAGAGATAAGTTTTCTGTAAGCGAGAGTTCTCATCTCCTCCTGTTGAGTTGATAAGCTTTGCCATAGGCTGAGAGGCCAGAAATATTTCAAAGGCAGAAGGAAGACTCCTTTCTGCACCATCACTGAACAGGAACACTTTTTAAGGAAAAATACCCATCCTCTTTACAGACATGTTTCGTGCCAAAGCTAAGCCAGCAAGTCTCCTGCTAGTCTGGTTAAGGGAGATCAGGCCACGCAGTGCCAGGTACCACAGGTACTCAGTGGGACAATCTTCTGCTGCCAGTCAAGGACCCTTTTCATGACTGAGGAGATAAGACTGGCCCCTCTTTCTTCAGGACAGCAAGAGAAGGTGGAGGATTTGGACAAACACAACATTTAAGTTACAAAAAGAGAGATCATCCCAGGTACCAGGCAATCACAGAATCATAGAATAGTTAAGGCTGGAAAAGACTTCTAAGATCATTGAGTCAAACTATTAAACCAGCACTGCCAAGCCCACCACTCAACCATGTCCCCAAGTGCCATATCTACATGATTTTTGAACACTTCCAGGAATGGTGATTCCACCACTTCCCTGGGCAGCCTGCTCCAATGCCTGAGCACCCTTTTAGTGAAGACATTTTTTCTAATATTCAAACTAAACCTCCCCTGGCACAACTTGAGCCCATTTCCTCTTGCCCTGTTGTTTGTTACCTGGGAGAACAGACCGACTTCCACCTGGCTACACCCTCCTGTCAGCTATCTGCAAGGAGCAATAAGGTCCCCCTTCGGAGCCTCCTTTTCTCCAGGCTGAACATCCCCAGCTGCCTCAGCTGTTCCTCATCAGAGTACTGCACCAGACCCTTCACCAGCTTAATTTTCCTTCTCCAGACACAGTTCTGCACCTCAATGTTTTTCTTGTAGAGAGGAGCCCAAACCTAAACACAGGATTCAAAGTGCTGCCTCACCAGTGCCGAGCACAGGCGGACAATCACTGCCCTAGCCGTGCTGATCACACCATTTCTGACACAGGCCAGGATGCCAGAGGCCTTCTTGGCCACCTGGGCACACTGCTGTACCTGTATATGTACCACATACATATGTGCAGTCCTTCACAACTATTTGTCCTGACCTATGGCAATACAGTCTCTACATGACTCAAAGATAAATCTGCACCCATTTCAAACATTTCCTTTTGGTTTTTTTCTAATGCCTTGTATTAGTTTAGCGGGAGTGTCTGCCACACAATAGCTACATTATTTTATGTGGCTCTGAGAGAATCTCTCATCTATTTGTCCTCTCCTTTCCCATCTTTGGACACAAGACAAACTCCCTTGCAATTTAAAGCCTAGCACAAAATCCAATACCAGACATTGTTTCTCACAAGCTACAGGGACACAGATACTCCTTTTTCGGGGTATTCCTCCTTTCTGAGTACTTCTTCCTCTTTGACCTCAAGCAATCTGAGTGCCTTTGCAAGAGTGCTAGCTGTTGACCATGCAAGTAACAGTGGCACTTAGGGACTTCACCCATGACAAGCCAGGGAGACCTGAAGGTACATGTTTTTCTAGAAAAAGAAACACAGTGCAACTGGGTTTACAGCACCACCACCAAGCACACAGCCAGGAGCATGGGATCAAAGCCAAGGGCTTTACATAGCAGCATGAAACCTTCAAGGACTCTAATCACTTCCCTGACACCAGCTGTGCCACCACTCCTCTTTACAGGAAAGTCAACAGGAGGCACGTGAGCCTTGACAGACTCGTGGCTGATTTACAGCCAGGAGGAGACCCTCGTGACAATGGCTGCGACACCTCAGAGAACGGCAGCAGACCTTGTGCTCTGAGCCTCCAACCAAGTTCTAGCATGCCTCTTGTCCCTGAGAGGAGGCTGTGCCTGCCATGGGAATGGAAAGACTCCCTGTGTTGGCTCGGCTGCCCTCCCCATGGCTCCCGGACCCTTGGAGCGGCCGCAGAGCTGCTCCTGACGTCAGTCAGGAAGCACAGGTTTTGAAACAGCTTGTGTCCATGTTGCCATGCCCGGTGAGCTGCCTTGCTGGTTGGCTCTGAACAGACAGGCTTTCAGCAAACACACTAGTCCTTTCTTGCCTCCGGCCAAAAAGGCCAGCAGCCAAGATGTACATGTCAGCTTTCTGGAGCTCACAAGCTTTAGGAAACGAGGATCAGGATCCTGTAATCATGTTTCAGGTGTGGAAGGGCCACCCCTGCAATGGTAGCACCATTGTGCAGTTTAAAGCAGCTCACCTAAGGAGCAGTCAAAGACTCGCCATTCCTCAAACTCTGTCCTTGCACAGTGAGACTCTCACAATGCCATCCTGCCTCTGCAATTCAGAGTTAAATCAATACAGAGTGGAACAGTAGCTGAAGGTCTTCTGGGAACCATTTCCACCAGCCCATACACTCCAGGCACCCTCTGCCACAACTGCCTGTGTGCTGAGGAGGAGGCAGGGAGGATGGTGACCACTCAGCAGGACTGCCAAAAGCACCAGCTTAGCAGTCCATCCCCCCAAATGTGCCTGATGGCCTATGCAGGGGATATCAAAATTGCTGGGCCATGGCCACTCATCTCTTGGGGCTGCAGTGGCTCTGTAATGACCTCTCCATATCTTGATCTTGACTCTGCTGCTTGTCCTCTTTCTCTGAATGTCTTACGAGTATGGTTTGACCAAAACCACAGAAAACAGGAAACTACCTTCTTCCTTCTCCCCTTGCACTCCCCATCTGCTAGCAGCTGCTCCTTCCCTTACCAGTACCTCCAAAAAATAAGAGCAGAGCTGCAGGCAAGGAAAATTGATCTTTTTAAGTGCGGGGGGGCAGGTCTGCATTGCTCAATGACCAAGCTGGAGCAGAGCATTTGGGAGTGACAGAGGGACACCCACGGCTAAACCCCAGGCACGAGGCCTCCCTCCCGTTATGTCAGCCAGTGTCCATGACGTTGTATAATCATGTACATGGCTGGCTCCATAAATAGCTCCCTGATCAGCAACACCCGAATATCCTTCCTGCCTCGGTTGCTAATAGGAGGCAGGAATTAATGCAAGGCAATACGATTTAAGTAACGTGGCCTTGCTCACACTTCTCGGGTGTCTCTGACAGTCACCCAGCCCGGCACAGAGGAGAGGCAGGTCGGCAGCAAAGGGAAAAACCTTCAGCCTGCAGGTTTTGCAACCTTCACGTTGAAAGCTATACAGGGCTACGTGCCTAGTGCTCGGTAGGATGCTAGAAACAGATGTTGCTGCAACATTAGAGGAAATCCTCCTTTTAAACATGGGTATTAGCACACAGTTCTGTATCATGCTTTGCCAGCAAATTCCTCCCATCCACACATTTTAAAGGTGCAGTGCTGCAAAGCACCACGCTAGAAATCCTTGTGTTTATCCAACAACTTATCCCAACGTTTAATTTACCGCCTCAAGAAAAAAATGTAAAGTGACTAAACATCTTCTGTCAAAGCCCTGGTGCCACCCCTTGTTTCTAGGTGAGGCAGGAATAATTTGTCAGCCTGATGATCAATGCCCTTCATTTCAAAGCCAGATGTGGAAACAGAGGGAAACGTCCTGGCTTTGCCTTTGTTCCTTTCCTTTTGTGCACAGCTTTTATCAGACATCCTCTGTTCCTCTGTCAAGTCTATTTTCCCCGTGAGGATTTCTTAGAGAGCGGAGATGCTTGGCCTTCAAAGTTCAGCAGAGAACGTGGAACCTAAAGTTGAGCTGTTTTTCTTTCCAGAGCTTTGATTAAATGTTAGCTAAAACCAAGCAAAACAAAGCTTTAAGAAGATGAAACGAAAGTCCAAACAGTGTCTACATTCATCATGTGACAGCTATTTATTTTTCAGCCATCTACAGCATCTTTCAGGGAATGAGATATTTCTTTTGTAAACAGGCAGCAGGAACATCACCTACTTTCAGTGTTTGTTTCTTTTCAAACATTCTTGTGTTTTATTACTGGCAAGACCATGGAATGGGTTCTTCTCCAAGGCTCTTTTAAAAATCCGTAAATAAGGGACTATGCATTTTAAGAACAGCCCAGAGATGCCACAAAACCACGTTAATTTCCTCCTTCACCTCAGCACAGTTCGCGGTCCTCAGATTATTGGTGTTTTGGGGCCCACACAGAACAAGATGCTAGAAAAGGAACCAACCTCCCCCCAAAAGCAAAAATGTCTCACCAACAGTGTGCTTTCCATAGAGAAGCTGCTCCAAAATCGCAGTCTTTCCCACTGAGGCCATTCCACAAACCACCACCTTGTAGCCCTTTCCCATCTCTCCTGAGGGCAGGTTCCACAGCGGAGCCCTGTGCAGACAGGGGAGGCTGTTAGCCCGGCACGGCGCAAGGATGGGCACCCGGCGGGAGCCGAGCCCACAGAAGGCACAAGGCAAAGCGCGAAGCAGCGGGGGCACAGCTACCTCCCAGCACTCGCCTGCGATATTTTTAGGACTAGAGTTTCCTCCCACACCATTTTTTCAGGTTTTAGGCTGCTGCCAGTGGTGCTGATGCCTGCCTGCAGCCTCAACACTTGTCCTGTCAGGCTCAGGAAGGCTGGGAGCGCTGGAGCATGCAAACCCCCAGGGCAGGGGCTGTGTTTGTTGGCGTGTGTGTGCACGGCGTTATCAGGCTTCTTGGGTTTGCAGTGGGTTTGGTGGTATTGCATAGTACCAGGATGCCTTTTGGAAACGCAAGAAAATGGTGGTTCCTTCCCTTTTATTTCATTCACAGAAAGTTTATAGCTTTTACAGACTAGGAACCACAAAACAGGAGCATTAAAGGCAGAAGCACAGGAAAAGAAATGCAGAAGCAGGTTTTTTCAGTCTGCTTTAAATCAGTTTGGATGGGTGGGGGTTGGTTCTAGCAGGAGGCATCCAGCAGCTAGGGGCACTTCCCTCTGCCAGTGAGCCACGGCAGGGCAGCAGGCCCTGACTCAGTTTGCTGTTTGGAGCCGTTTCCCACAGAGACAGCCGAAGAGTACCTTTTCTGGACCAGGAGGGGCTGGCGTTGTCCTGCTTCAGTTCCAGTTTAACCAGGTAATGCTTCGCAAGCCAGGGTGCTCTGACAAGCGCACACTGAAAAACAGAAAGGTCATCCTGCAGCCACGGGTAGGCAGGCAGAAAGGACTTGCAGGCTGGGAAAGCCTAACTCATAGAGTCATAGAATGACTTGGGTTGGAAGGCATCCCCAAGATCCTCTCCTTCCAGACCCCTTCCATGGGTAGGGATGCCACCAGTGAGACCAGGTTGCTCAACACCCCGTCCAACCTGTGCCATGCCATATGCAGGAGGGATGGGAGCAGGGACAGGAACAGAACAATGGGTAAAGCCAGGGCCTGCAGAACTGGGGACACTCCATGGTGCCCTCTCCCCACCCCCCACTGAAAATGTTTTAAGATTGTTTTTAGGGTGGTTTTTTTTTTTGCCCTTAGGGTTTACTATTTGGAATGCAATAGAATCATTAGGTTGGAAGAGACCTTTAAGATCATCCAGTCCAAACATCAACCCAGAACTACCACTGTAACCCCTAAAACACATCACCCAGGGCCAGATCCAGATGTGTTTTAAAACCCTCCAGGGACGGTGACTCTACAACCTCCCTGGGCAACCTATTCCAATGCCTGACTGCCCCAACAATGAAAAGTTTTCTGCTAATACCTAATCTGAGTCTCCCCTGTCTCAGCTGAAGGCCATTTCCTCTGGTCTTCTCACTGCAGGCACAGTAGAAGAGACCGACCCTCACCTCACTACAGCCTCCTTTCAGGGGGTTGTAGAGAGGGATGAGGTTCCCCCCGAGCCTCCTCTTCTCCAAAGTAAACAAACCCAGCATCCCCCAGCCGTTCCTCATAATCTTACGATTTTTAAAATTATTATTAATATTTTAGAGAAATTTTTTTAAGGCTTCTTTTCAGGGTTTTAAGGAAAGCCCCCACCCCAATCCCTACCCTGGGGCTCTTACGGGGGTGGGGGGCGAGGGTGTCTCAGGGGATGCCGCATCTCGCCGAGCCTCTGCCCCGGGTCCAGCCCCCGGACGAGCCGAGCCGTGCCGTGCCCCAATGCGCGCCCCCGGCCCCCGAGCGCGCCCCCGGGGCCGCCTCCCCCGCCGCGAGCGCGCACCTGGACAGAGCGGCCGGCCCGGCCCCATTGACCCGCCAGGCCCCGCCCGCGCCTCCCATTGGCGGGCGCGGGGGGGGCCGGGCCGGCCCCCGCCGGACTACACTACCCATGAGGCGCCGCTGCCGCGCCGGAAGTGCGGTGTGGCCCCGAGGGTTTGTGGGAGGCAGCGGCCTTCCTTTCCGTTGCTGGGCGCCATCAGGTGAGGGCCGGACCGCGCGCGGCCTTTCCCTCAATCCGCGCCCATCCCATCGCCCCAGCGCCCATCCGCCCGTCCCGCTGCCGCGCCCGCCCGGCCCCGGCTGGGATGGGGCCGCTCTTGCGGCGCGGGGCCTCTGGGAGGCCGGTGGAGGAGGGCCCGCAGGCTGCCTCTCGGTGGGGCGGGGAGGGGAGCGGGACGCTCAGGGTGGTCCCGGCGCGACAGAGCGGGGGCAGGTCGGTGACGGACGGCGCGCCCTGGTTTACTCCGGGTTTGCGGTTTGTTCGTGGGGTTTTTTGTGCCATAATGCAGTGAAAAAGTGGGGTGGCTGGGGATGGGAATGGATGAGCTATAGCTGGGCTAGTTCAAACAAGAGGGCTATCCAGAGTCACACACGAGCTGTTTTTAGCGTGTTTTTAAATGTAAATAAAGCGAGCTGCGTGTGTGTGATGGTGAGTTGGGTGAGGCCTTGGTGGAGTTCAGGTACACGTGCTGATTGCTGCAGATGTGTAAGATCTCAGAGGTTTCTAGGAAAACAGCGGTAAGCACGATGAAAAAGTAAAGCAATATTTGATTTTTGAAATGCCTTTAACTGTGAAGACATGTTCAGCTCAGAAGAGGGACTTTGTAATAATCATTATTTTCTTAAGGGCAAAATTTGACCTGTAGTAACTTCATGTTCAGTCCTTGCTCTTCTGAAGTCAATTCAGAATGACCCTCATGGTGCTCAGCAAAAGCAATTAAAAAAAACCTTTAAAAATCCCCACAGGGCATCCATGGAGCAAAACACAAATGTCAGCAGCAGTAGGACACTGACCCTATGACATTTCCTTTTTAGTATGACATGATCATTATGTCCCATTTTACTTCAAGCCCAGTTTCAGTGGACGTGAGGAAGGCCTTGTCTCTCCTGAGATGTGGGAGACACCATGTTAATAAGGAAGCAAAAGTCCCATTTTATTTCTTAAGCAACTGTTAAACTTCACTTACTAATAAAACTGTTAAGCTTTCACTTATAAGTAAAACCATACTAAAGTAAGAGTTAACAATAAAGGCCACACTCCTCACAGTCCCACAGTTCCTTATAGATTGCTATTTACAGCTTGTTTCAGGTCTTAATTGTTGGGTTTGGTAGTATCAGACATAACACATCTGAAAATTCCTCAGTTGAGAAGTTTAACACTTCAGAATGTATAAAAAGGAAGAAAATTGCTGGGAATGGTGTAGTGCTGGAGGCTGCCAGGTGTGATCCGTGCTCCCAGTTGCGTCAACGGCACAAAGAAGCGCGAGAGCTCCCCGTCTTTCAGTCCTGTTCCATGTGTGATTTTGTGCAGTGTCACTGCTGGATGCCGTTTAGACTGGGGATTGCTTTTGATGCAGCATTCTCACTGAGCTCTCTGTCCAGCAGGTAGACAGCCATGGGTGCCTACAAGTACATCCAGGAGCTGTGGCGGAAGAAGCAGTCGGACGTGATGCGGTTCCTGCTGCGCGTGCGCTGCTGGCAGTACCGCCAGCTCTCAGCCCTGCACCGGGCTCCGCGCCCCACGCGCCCCGACAAAGCCCGCCGGCTGGGGTACAAGGCCAAGCAAGGTAAGGGCACGCAGAGGTGGAGCCCGTGTGCCTCACCGTGGAGTGATACTGGCTTCCTTCAGTGACAGCAGAATAGCAAAATCTGAAACTGAGTTATCCCCCAATAAACCGGAGTGTCCTGCGTGAAATGAACAAGATATGGTAAATGTCGTCAGTCTGTAGCAGTGCCCATAGCCTAAAACCTTAACTTCACTTAATTTTGCATCTGTGCCTTCTGTGGCCGTTCTGGCAGCTGAAGATGTAGTGGGCTTTGGCCTCAAGTTTTGTTCTTGTGCAACGTTAGTGCTGCAGAGTTGAGCAATATTTTTGTATCCTAGGACTGGGAGGTGTCCTTTCTCTGCCCAAGTTTTGTCATGTGTTACTTTGACTTTTTCCAGGGTGACTGAATTGTGACCTTCTAGCACCTGAAAAGAGCTACAAGAGATGTGGATAGAGACTTGCACAAGAGCATGTAGTGACAGGATGAGGGGTAATGGCTTCAAACTGAAAGAGTAGGTTTAGATTAGATGTTAGAAAGAAACTCTTTACTGTGGGGGTGGTGAGGCACTGGAACAGGTTGTCCAGAGATGTGAATAACCCATCCCTGGGAGTGTCCAAGGCCAGGGTGGATGGAGCTCTGAGCAAACTGGTCTGGTGCAAGGTGTCCCTGTCTATGGCAAGGGGTTTGGAACTGGGTGATCTTTAAGGTTCCTTCCAACCCAGGTGATACTATGACTATATTACAGCTGCGTGCACTTGGGCAGGATGATGGACTTTGTACAGTCATTGGAAAATAGTTATGGGTCAGGGAAAGAAATGGGTAAAGTGGCCATCCATATGTAACTTGAGGAAATCCAGTTAAAAACCCGGTATGTTTATTCACAAAGAAAATAAAAAGCTAAGACTTGGCACTTCTGTCACTGTGTATCTAAGATAGTTTCCTCATTTCTCAGTGACCAGATTTCAGCAGGGTTTGTGGATGGCTTGTGCTTCAGTGCTGCCATCTGAATTGTGGGGTTGGGGTAGTGAGTTTGGTGGGGGTTTTTTTATGATTGTATTACATTATAGCTGTAGCTGATTTTGGTTTGGGACTGGATAGTGGAAAGGTGCTATAAGCGCTGGTTTGGAACCAAAAAATAGTTGTGTCAGGATATCACTTTCCTTACTCAGTTGTAATGAAAGTAACAAAAACATCTTGTACTATCCACCTCAAGTTGCAAATTTTGATAAAAGCTGGTATAGTGACCTCACGTTGCAGCATTTCGTGTAAATTTTTGGGGATTAGAAATGCATTATGGGGATCAGAATTGGTGCTAGAATTGTTCTAGTTCCTAAGCCGCCATTTGTTTTAGGTTATGTCATCTACCGTGTCCGTGTTCGCCGTGGTGGTCGCAAACGCCCGGTCCCCAAAGGTGCAACCTACGGGAAACCTGTGCACCATGGTGTCAACCAGCTCAAGTTTGCCCGGAGTCTTCAGTCTGTAGCAGAGGTGAGGATTTTGGTTATTGCTCACAAATTTAGGTTGGGAGGTTTGGTCAGTAAAAGCTGAAAATACTCAGAGACAAAAAAATAAAACGAAACCAGCTGCTTTGTTAATATGTTGGGTAAAATATTTTGAACCATGGTGGCAGGAAAACACCAGAATGTCTTTAAAAGCTCTATTGAGACAATAAAGAATGATTCAGACTTTAAAAATGGGGTCTGTGGGAACCACTTGGGTGATTTAGTGAAGTTCATAGTGTATACTTCTAAGGTATGCCACAGTATTTGTTACAAAAAATACGTAAGTAGTCCAAGCCATAATAAAATAAAGAGCTGGGCATGAGAAACAAGAATTTGTATGTGCTAAGGTGTCTGACTTGTCAGTAAATCCCACTCCTGCTTTCCCTGCCACGTGGTGTGCATCACCAGCTGTAGGCGATGGTCCTTTCACAAAGTAACCGTGAGTTCCTGACTTAAAGCCTGTAGCACCTGTTTGTGTAGTAGTGCTGCACAGCATACTTAGCTGTATTGTAGGAGCTGAAGGCAGCGTGCCAGAGACTGTCTGCTTCTTTATAAAGAACTCTGATACCTCACAAACACACAGGTTGGTGGTTAGCTTATTTTTAGGTGAGATATTGCTACTGAAATACTCAAAATGTAAACTGTGATTCAATGAGATCTTGTAAACTTCATTGCTGTCACAGTAGTAGTCTGGAAGAGATAGAGTTCTCACCTTTACAAAAAAAAACCTTTTTCAGTGGGTTAGAGTTAATACCAGGCTGCATTCTCAAGCAGGAGACATTGTGGAGGAAGGGAGAGTGTCATTGCTTTTCTGTCTTGAGGCAGAAACCTTTTCTGTTCTCATGACTTTGAAAATATTTCTGAATATTTCTGAAGTTGAAAAAATTCAACTTCAGCAAGTTGAATATGGTGGTACTTTTTTTTAGGGAACAACATAAATGGGACATGCTTATTTAGAAGAAACACAGGTGATGAGTTTGAATTAAAAATGCAATTCTGTTTTCAGTGCTCATGGTGTTCTCTTCATATGTGTTACTCCCAGATACCTGATGGCTAATCACATGCTCACTTACGACAACTGTAGAAGAGGTTATTTGCCCTCAGTTTTGGCTTGACATTTTCTGAATGTGACACAGTCTTTCCTGAAGACTTAGCTTTTTCAGATGAGAGAAATGCAAAGCCTTGGTTGGAGCTCCCATCCTCGAATAGAAGCTGGTCGAGCGTGATTGGTGTTCTAATGTTTCATACAGGTGTTGCTCTCACACTAGAATAAAACAAGGACGTGAAAAAATGTTGTTCTATGTGCAGAAAATAGTAAAGTGCTGTTTAGGGAAGCCTGTAGCAATAAGTTAGGATCACATTGGGGAGGAAGATGAACAGGGTCCATTGGTTCATGCTTCCCCGTGATGATGATAAAGTCCTACAATTAAACACACTTGGAGTGTTTTAAATAAGGAGCATTCTTGACAGGCGAGGCAGATGGAGTTGCATAATTGCTATTTTCTGCTTTGTTTTGTTTTCTAAACTAAGATTGCGTCTTTCCAACCACAGGTGAGGATAGGAACAGCAAGGACTAATATGCCAGCAGTGGTACAAAGATTTGTTACATCAGCTATTTCTTTACTCCTACCAGTACAGGCTTACTGTAGAAATATCTTTCACCCCCGTAGCTTTGGATGTGCAAATTAATCAGTCTTGTAACTTCCCACAAAAGATTGTTCCATGACCCCAAGTGCAGCTCGTGCTCTTCATCTTCATGTTGAAGTTATTTTTAACATTGTGTATTTACTGACTGGGTGCTTCTGTGTACAGAGAGTTCTTTCTTTTGTCAACCAAGCACATTCCCGCTCATGTTCTTTAAAACCTGTTTCATGCAGGAATCCAAACAGCTTTTTTTTTTTTTTTTTGTAACACAGCAGTCTTTTCAGCTATTACCTTTCTTGCCCTTTTGCAACTGGAAGGGGATGAGTTTTTATAGGAAAAGGATTTTTTAAAAGAAAAAAATCTTTTCAGGGAAAATTGAAGTTTTATGTTTAAGTTAGTCATCTTTCTGTATGAAGAGTGCTCTGCATCCATGGTTTTACAGACTTTTGCATTTATTTTTTCCTCTAGGAACGTGCTGGCCGTCACTGTGGGGCTCTGAGAGTCCTGAACTCATACTGGGTTGGTGAAGATTCCACTTACAAGTTTTTTGAGGTGATCCTGATCGATCCCTTCCATAAGACCATCCGGCGGAACCCCGATACCCAGTGGATCACCAAGCCCGTGCACAAGCACAGAGAGATGCGCGGGCTGACGTCAGCCGGGCGCAAGAGCCGCGGGCTCGGCAAGGGCCACAAATTCCACCACACCATTGGGGGCTCCCGCCGGGCGGCCTGGAGGAGGCGCAACACCCTGCAGCTGCACCGCTACCGCTAATCCTTGTAAATGTGGCCACCCAATAAAGCTCGTGCAGGTTGTTCAATTTAACAGTGCTTCTGCTGCTTCTTGGGTTGTGTGGACAAGGGTAGGATTCTCCAGGAGTTCAGGTGTTTCCGTATTTCGACAGGCTTTTGAAAATGTAATTTGTTACTTGTGAAGATTGTAGGCCCTGAGTGGAGAGTTCTGTGATGGGTTTCACTTTTGATAACATGGAAGAACGTGTGTAGTGAAAGCCTGAGGGCCGGTCCATGTTCTTTTTTCTCTGAGTATATTTAGTCACTCTCTGTAGGTTGGGGTCTCTGTGTCCTGTGCTTACACTGAAGGCCAGCTTTGATCTTGTGCAATGAGATGTAAACTGAAAGTGGTCATTTATTTTTTATAGGTGATTAAATACTAACAGCAATTTTACTTTTCAAGTTCTGGTTTTTTGTACTTCTTTGGTGTCAAACCAGCTCTTGGGTCTCTCAGCTACAAACATTGTCTAAATCAACAAAGCAGAGAATGGAAAGGTGAAACTTGCCCTGTTCATTGAAGTGCAGAGTATTAAAAATGTGGACACATCACAAATGAACGATATGGTTTTAGGCTGAATAGTAAAATACTGACTGTAGAGTAGGTGTTATTTCATTTGTCAAGGTTGAGGAGAGCAGTTTCTTAAACGTTCCTTTTGATACCAGAACAGAAAATATGTCTCTTGCGTTGAAGAGCTGCATTCTGATTTACTCTTCATGGTTAGGTGGTAGAAATAACCACATTTGGATAACAGCTAGAGATGAATGTATTTTAGACTATGTTTTGTGAAATTACAGTGTGACCTTTCAGCATGAAGTCAGCTTGCACATAAAGGCTGAGAGATTAAATGCAGTTTCTGGTAAATTAGGTGGATGGTTGTCGTAGCTTCCACAGATTCTGTACTATATCCATTGGTAGTGATAGGAAAAGAGGTTGACAGAAGGCCCAAGAAGTAGCTGTGTCTTCCTAGAACTTCAGCTTGGAATGTTGAATGATTTTTTTTTCCCTGACACTTAAAATACGTCAAGATTTTCCCTTCAACTGAGAAATTCACTTAATACTCCTCTTCAGTTTAACCTGTTACAAGAGGGTGGTAGTCTGAAGAAGAGACATTTTGGCAGCATGTTCTCAAAGCCAGGAAGAACAGCTAACGGTGGCAGTTCTTTAGTGATGTGTTTTGTTTGGTTCGAACAAGAAAAATGCAAAATAATCTTCTTTTAAAAAGTGTTGAAGCTGTCTGCTCTAAAGAAGGGAGATGTTTTTAGCCTCTCCTTTGAAGTATCACTAGTGTTCTTGAAAGCAGTTCCTGTGAGGTGTAGGACAGGAAGTAGAAGTTCCTCATAGCAAATCTGATGAGTGAGGTCTCCCCGAACATGGAGGGGGTGATGACAGAGAGGGGGCTGATCTGTCTGGTTTGTAGATTTAAGGGCTTCAGGTAGTGCCACTATGGCCAGTGTGTCCATTCCATTGGAATTTCTTTTGTCTATTTGAGCAACATGGTCTAGACAAAGGTGTCCCTGCCAATGCAGGGCATTTGGAACTAGATGATCTTTAAGGTCCCATCAACCCAAATCTATGATTTTTTTTTTCAGGCAACAACTTCAAGACTGATGATACTGTACTAGGGATTGTTAAGCTGTTGGGGACCCTTGCCATTGGGGGTGGGTGACAGCAGGTGTTGGGGCAGTCGGCACTAATGCTGTGTCTTTTGCCAGCATTCAAACCTTGCAGCACGTGGCAGGTGTCTTCTGTGGGACCTACCTGAGGTTGGCCCTTGTGGTCCTGTAACTCTTTGAACTTTAAAATAAGGGGGAAAATACTGTTCCCTCCAAAGTTTAATGAAAACTGCTGATGACAGTGTACCTAAGAGGGCATGGTATCAGACCAGTGAAGGAATTTGAAACAGATGGTAGTGTCTTTAAAAGATGCTCTGGGTATACACAGCTCATTCCAAGTCTTTGAGAAGTTAGATTGCCTTAGTGTCGTTCCACACTAGAAGTGTCTTATGCTCTTAAACAGGATTTTGGGTTTGAAGGGACATTGCTGTGCAGAATTTATTTGAAGCGGAAAGACAAATGATCTTTTATGGAAATCTTTATTTTAAAAAGGCAAAACATAGAGGAAAAACTTTTTTGTGTGGGGTTGTTGGCTTGGGAAGTCAGGGTTAGAGAGAGGTTATGCCTTTCCTACTTGATTCTTGAACCTGTTGTGCAACTTCAAGAGATTGCAAGTAGTCTGTGTTCCTTAAGATTGTGGTAGCAACCAGTCATCTGAGACAGTCCTAGTGAGAGGCTGTCACTTGAGTTCAACCCTCCCCAGACACCAAGGGTCTGCCTGAAACAGGGGCACTCAGCTGTAGCTGAAGGAGGGCAGGGGGAGGGAAGAGGAAGCTTCAGGAATTTCACTAGGAAAATCTATTAAGATGTAGAGGAATCCAGTAATCTGTTTCCAAGCCATCTACTTGGCTCTGGTTGCAGGACTGATCATTTCTCAGTCTGAGCAGGCACGTTTTGGATGTAATTAAAAGAGCTGTCTGGTTTCTAGGCAAGAGAAAATAAATACCACACTTAAATTGCAGGGAAATGGGGCTGTACAGTACCAGCCTGGTTCAGCCTGGTTTTAGGTGCTGTTGAAAATAGTTGACTGTAAGCTTTTATTAGGCTGATTTCACTTTTGTGTCAGCTGCCTAGATTAGCTAATCACTCAGCTTTTGGTACAAGGTGAGGGCCTGGCAAGGGCACTATTTCTGTCCTGAAGGGTGGGATGTGCAAAAACAGATTGTGATTTAGGATGTTCTTTAAATAAGCAAAGTAGTAAACTCCCTTCCACACAGCTAATAGAAGTGCTCATTACTTGGCAACACTAACTAGGCTGAAAAGTAGAGACTCACTAATCAACAGCAAGTGTAATTGTTTCCTTGCTTTGTCTCCGAAGCACTGGGAATCTCTGTGAGGCAGCTGTGTGCTGCTGGGAGAGGGACACTGGCGTGGTGCCTGCGAAAGGCACAGATGCTGGTGGAGGAGGCATTTGGCTCCTTCCTTGCAGCAGAAGGTCATGGAATTTCACTGGTGATTTTTGTGGGGGCCTTAGAATGAAGTAATTAGTGATGGAGGAGAGTTGTAGCTTGACTTTCTCACTTATCTCTGTCCTTGTAATGCAGCAGTTGTTCACTAGCCTTGACCCAGTAGAGAAAAGTGACTGCCTGTGAAGAGTTCTGTACAGCTAATGAATTAAAAAGCTAGGCTCTAAAAATAGAGCCTCATTCCTACTCTATTATCTACTCACTCTCCAAACTGGGAAAAAACACTGTATTTTTGTACATCTCTTTTTTTTTTCCAGCAGACACAAGTCTAGTTCGGAGAGTATCAAGCCAAAATACTCAGAGTGATGGAAACACTGCTGCAGCCACAAAAAAAAAACCAATTTGGATTTGAATTGGATGACTTTTCTGGGGCTTTGAGCAAGCACCAACTTTTTGATCCAATGCTTTTAAAGTAATTGTTTGAAACGTAAAGCTGTATGAAAGGATGGAGAGCCTGTAGGTCGTTCTCTTTATGTGTCAAGGTTCTGAATCAGCTTCAATTTAATAATTACACACAGAGTGTTTAGGTTGCAGAGTCTGCTCCCTACAGTTAGGAAGTGTCTGAGCTACACTGCTTACACAACGTTTAATTCAGTGGCTATCCTGCTCTTACCTAATGGGCCAGAAGAGTCCTCTGGCAAAGCCAGGACTGAAACCCAGTTCTTCTGGACCCCTTGTCTCTGCCTGAAATTTAGGCGAGCATGCTTTTCTTTGGTATCAAATGATGTTCAATGATATAATTAAAGGCTCTTATTGTAATGAAAATGACATTCAATCTCATTAAATATTGTCATCTCTCCATCATTCAGGGAAATGGAGAGCAGGGGTATCCTGGAGATCAGGGAGCAGATGAGTGATTAAATTAAGCCTGATAAGACCAGTGCTGGCTGACAGTGCTCTCTCAGATGTCAGGTACGCCTCTTCCAAGCCTTCTCAGGTCTCCTGCATTTCCGGTGCCAGGCTTTGGGAAAACCCCTTACTAGTTAATACCTTGGACCCTCGCTGACTCCAGAGGGGTTTTGCAGTGACTATCTCCTTGCACAAGAGCAGCAGAGGAATGCCTCTGGACGCAAGCTGGCTGTCTGTGTGCAAGTTGAGGAGTTCCCTTGGAAACACAGGAATGGAGAGGCACATCAAAGCGGGGGAGAGAAACTGAGCAGAACAAAGAAGAGGACAAGTAAGCTGGCTTTCAGTGATGCTTGTTTGTGTTGCTCAGGAATACTGGGTAGAGGAGGCTACAGCTAGCCGGGGTCCCACAAGGCTCATCAGCCAGGTCTGTGTGGGGCACTCCCCACGGTATAAACCTGGTTGAACAAACCCACAGTTCCTCAGAACACAACAGCTCCACGTACCTGTGTCTCTGGTATCAATCTGCTTCCCCGACAGACTGGGGAGTGGCTGCACTTCACCAAACCCAGAGCAGGAGGACAGTTCTCATTTGGTGCTGTGAAATAAATGTTCTGTGTCCAGTGCTCAAGCCCTCCATGTCCCAGGCCTTGTCACCAGGCTGTGTGTCAATAGAGCAGCAGGCAGAAACCAAGACCCTGTTAACCCTGCATTGTGTTCACGCGTGTAATGAAAATGAGTCGTCATCCCCTGAAAGCTCATCCACCAAGCAGAGGAAGTAGCTCATTAGTCCAGTGTTCACTCGTTCATTTATTCATACAGTTTTCCTGCAGCATTGTTTTTCTGTGACTAACAAGCAATTACTTGAACCCTTTCCTTGTATGAGAATCGTGGCCCTTCAACTCATCTGCTGTTACAATCCACCTGCCTCTCTCACAGGTTTCATGATTAGTCAGATAAGTTTAGATAGCAAGTTATGCAACCTTTATAAATTATGTATTTTGAGCTTTGTGTTTTCAGTTCTTTTAGAGCCATAAATAATAATGTTTTATAAGTTGCTTTGTTTGCAACTATTTGGAAAGCAGTTTTGCCAAGGCACAGCTAAACAAAGTTGTAGTGAACCCTTTAAGCAAAACAGAAAGTTTTGTATTATTTTCACTTTGCAAGTTACTACTACAGGTATTGGTGGATAACATCTCCTTAAGATCTTTTTTGCAGCAAAAGACACAAGGTAAAATTCAGCTACACAGAAAAAGTCAGTGTGCAAGTATAAAGAATTTTCTTGTGATTTTTTTTTAGTAGACTTCTAGAAAATACTTGATTCAATTGGTCCTGTTGAATCTGTAGAATCTAGTCCCCAATCTTAACCTAAGTAGTTTTATTTCTGATAGATGCCTGGTAGGCCATTCTTAGGAGGCGGAAACTAAAAACCCATGTGAGCTAATAGTAAGATACCCAAGTTTTTCATGTTAGCACCAATGATTTGTGCCGGGAAGGTGATTGCTGTCCATTGTAAACAGTAATTTTAAAGCAATAGTTATACCATATTGATGGGAAACACAAAATAAGTTGATTACTATAAGTTACACTGAAAACCCACTTCTTATATTTATGATTTATGTTGCTGAGAAGGAAAAATGAAATGAAAACACCGTGAACAACTGAATCACTGTTCTGAGGCTAAATTAAAATCTCCAGTGTAGTTATTACTTTCATTGGCTAGTATAATAAAAAATACGAGAATCATAAAACTATGTAAAGCATATGGCATACATGAGTTCTATTTTCTCCAGTGATGGCCCCATCTGTTTGGAACTGAAAACTTCAAAATGCCTCTCTAGCAAACAATCTCACCTTCTAGTAAGTGCTATTCTGATAACATTCTGGAATTTTAACTGATTTTAAGAAAACATAATTTTAAAATAAGATAAGTTTTGAGCATGAATAATTATGTTAGCCAGATTACGACAATGTGGAAATGAACCACAGATATGAAACTTGATGTTTTTCGCAGATTCTGCAAATTGTCCTAAAACCACGTTAATTGCATTACAGTTTGGATATTGAATTGTATGGTGCTTTCATAGGAAGTCTGTAATAGCAGTAAAGACTGAAGCAATTTTGTCCTCTTCAGAGAGTGAGACAGAGAACCAGGGAAGCGACTGCCTTCCATCTTTCCCCACTTTGGCCCACCCTGAAGTGGTAACTCTGGACCAGCTCTTTCCGTACCCACCAGCCAAGCCAAGCTGACCCATCTCGTTTCTCCTGGATTTATTTACAACTCTGTGCAACGGGCTACTGCTTGCTGCTGACTCGGTTCTTTTTGTTGTTGTTGTTCAATAGGAGTGAGATTGCCAAAGTTGTAGTTGTTTGGTTTGTAAACGATGAGCTGCTCAGCTTCGTGTGCCAATGCTGTTGTCACAAAGGCTGATGCCGACTGTCTGTCAGGCATGGCAGGGAGGAGCAGAGGTGGGAGACAGCCTGAGCTGGGCAGCTCTGAGACAGGAGACTTCCTAATTCAAAGATAGACACAGAGTAATGTGTCCTGCTGGCATCTGTGACCCGGCCCTGGATTAAGACTTGGCATTGCCCCAAAGGGAAATAAAACAAGAAAAAAATGTGAATGGCCATGCAGGGCCAGCCTAGAGGTCTAATGGGCACAGTGCCTGCTTTTGACAGGGACCAGCGATGGGCATTTGGAAAAAGGCTGATGAGTGCGGAGCAAGTCCTGCCCCACATGTAGCATCTCCAGTTCTCTGAAGAGCCGGGTAAGGATTTCCTCACACTGTGGTTGCCCTCGTGCCAGCAGCCGCCCAGGACAGCTGCAAGCTGTGACATCCAGTGCTGGCTGGGAACTCCCACAGGGCTTCTGGCTCAGCAGGTGCATGGGCTGGATCCGTATGCGGGATGGCATCTGAAGGGAGATAAAGAGAAAATTATTGCCTTGACTCATAAGTGCCTCCTGTAATTTGAAATGGGAAGTGGAAATATAACCTGTTTTGATGGTCTGCTCCTGGAAGCTTACTGAACCAGAGACTTTCCAGATGACTCAGAGCAAGACGGTTGTTTGCTGAGAACTGCTGTATCAAGGATTTGGCAGGATTATATAACAAGCAGTTGTCCTTCTCCCCTGATAATGTGTCTTCTCTGCGAGACTGATGCTTAAAATTGACCAGTGTTGAGGAACAGCAAGAAAACAAAATGGCAAGTGCCTGGAGGCATCTTCAGGATGCAGCTGAGCTCCTGTCTGGAACAGATCTATTATTTGTTTTTAGACATTGCACTCCAGTTGAGGAAAACATGATAAAATTTCACTGCTAGCCTCATGATGCCACCCATTCCTTTACAGCGGTCCGCTTTAAGTTCTGTTTGGCATGGTGTACCTCGGTCTATTTAGCAAAAGCACTAAAACTAGTTGTGGAGAATGTACCTGTTTCTTTGCTAAGGCTCAGAGAGTGAAATCTTTGGGAACTGGAGCAAGGCTAGCTTATTTTGTGTGCTTGAATTTTACTATGTCTCTCTAAGTACCCCTCCTAGAAAAGATTGCACTGGATTGAGCTTTGGTGAAAATTGTCAGTGTTTGTAGGTGAAGGTTAAGAAGATCCTTTCTAGGATGCATTCTCCAAATTCAGAGAAAAAAAACCAACAAACACCCACACACAAGATAATTCCAGAAAACAAACAAACAAACAAAACAAACAAAAAGGTGAAAACTCAGAAGAAACAGGAATGGTCCTTTTTGTCAATGTCTGATATCAGCTTTTGAAAACGATAATTGATTGTGTCAGGGAGTTCCAGGAGTATTTTCAGACCTTGGAACTGTGTTTGAAACTAATTCACTCTACTCCAGCCAAAACCAGCACAAGACCCAAGCTGGGAATTGAATTTATTTGCTGATGTTCATGTAACAAGAGATGAAGTGACCATGATGATTTTATTAAAGCTGCAAGTGCCTCACCAGCAGGTTTTGTTGGTTTGCCTGTGTTCACTAGAAGGAATGAGAGAATTGGCTTCCTTCCCTGTTATTTGTAATGTTTTAGAGCAGAAAGTTCTTACTGTGATTTAATGCAGAAAGCCAGTTTTGCTGCATGTGAAGCTGGTAGCTGAATCTGCACATCTGCCTCTATTCACAAGGCTGATAATGTCCAGCTCTCTTTCCATCCCATCAAATACAAATGGTCCCTTAGTAGGAATGTTGTTGTGTCAGGAGTAATCTGGGCAAGTTGCTGAGGCATAACACAGTCAGACCCAAGATTCAGGACAGCCAGAGAGGTCAGCGTTTCCACTGCTTGTACAAGTGCCAAAACTACAGGTGTAAATTAGTTTGGACACACAGCAATGTTTGTACCCAGAGCTATCCCACCAACGTATTTCTAAGGCCCTACAAATATAATTTGGATCTCATGCTGGTGTTTTGGGATTACACCCTTCTGCTTTCAATAGAGTTATTCCAGATTTATCTGGAATCTGAATTATTTTAAGAAGTGTTGTGTACTTGCAAAATACTTTGAATACCTCAGGTTTGTTTCTAGTAGGCTTTCACTCTTGCTACTGATGCCTTGCAAAGGGTTTTATGAGAGAAACTCCATTTGTTTTAACAGCTAAGTTTTTATAGCTGGAAGCAATTTTCTTTAGTGTAACATTTGAGGAGCCCTTTATGGTTAGCGATATTTCATTGAATGCCTGAAGATTGAGATCTACTGCATGACTTTATCATGTATAAAGCTTATTATCTGACATAATTTGGTGCATAGTAGGCTTATTTTTTTAAAAGGTCACACAATCATATTTCACCCCTGGTAATGGCATTTTTATCCATTTAATAGGTTTATCCTAAAGCATATTTATTCTTAATGCATTTTATTCAGAAGCCAGTTAATAACTTTAACTCTTTAGGCTCTTAGCAGAATACAGAAGCCAGCTTTTCAGAACAAGAATTTGACCAGTTGGGCCTAATCCAGCAGCACACAAGGTCCAGTACAGTGTCCCATGCCTCATCTCTTGATTTAACTCAGCACCCTGAAGGTGTAAGTCATCTTTTGGCCTCCAAACTGGTTGCATTTGTTCAGATTTGGCTATAGTTGCCTTTGTTTGGCCTGGATGTAAAAGGCAGTTCTCACTCTCTGGGCCAATGCGCAGGCATCAATGGCACCTGTAGTGAACACTGTTCATTTTCTACAAACCTGTGCTATGTAAGGCCCAGATGCAAGTTGTATTTGCCTCTGTTCATGACTAAGCTGAGTTTTCCCTGGAATTTTCCTTGTAAAATACACCAGTAATGATAGTACACTTGTGCTGATGCAGAGAGAAACAAGGGTGATACACAAAACCTTGCAGGAGCTGGGGCTATCATTTCTGTGTGTTCCCTTCACATAAGCTGCAGAATTTTCCCAAAACAAGGAGAAGGCATCATTTGCATCTCTGCTCTGCCCAAGATGAGCTTTGTGTTTGTGTTACACTACATCTCTCCAAAGAATAAACATAGCTTACAAAGAGAAAAAGCCAACTGGGTTTATGTTTTGGTGGCCTGGAGGGTTCAGAAGGGGAGTGGTGGAGCAGAGCTATGAGAAGACTTCTGAAGCAATGGTTTTGATCTGGTGACAGCAGTGACACCACACCAGGGATGTCCTGGCCAGCACCATGTCATGCAGTGCCAACATGATCGCTGGCAGCCTGCAGCTTAGCTAACTTCCTAGAGAGCATTGAAATAAGGTGCTCTTCAGGACACTGTGATATAAAAGAGTTTGAAAAAGGCAGAGGAAAATATGAAAATCCAGACTTTGAAGGGTATTTATTACAAAAGACACCAGAGTGAGAAATGCAGTTACCCCTGGAGAGGTTTGGGTGGTGGGGAGAAGGGACTGGCAGCTGTCAGAGTATAAGGCAGCAGTCATATGCTGACTGTGCCTTCAATACAACACTGCTGATGCCTTCTCCAAGACAGAAATCACCTGTAGCTAAGTTGTGTGAGTCTTGGTTTTTCAGTGAAGGTAAAGGGTAGCTCCTTGTGCATCCTTTGCACTGTCCGTTCTGGTTCCCTCCCAAAAATCACATTTGGCCCAACCAAGCAGTATATATTCTCATCTATGTCTCTTTAGCTGATGATTTTCTTTCTGGATAAATAGATGATATACTGACAGATTAAGGAACTTATAGCACAAAAAGGAAAAGGTGGGCAGTGATATTGCTGCCATATAAGACAGGCTAAATTAATGTAGAATTAATGCTTTGTCTTTCTAGACAAAAAGTCCAAGTCATCACCTTCCATTAAAATCTACAGGGGCAGCTGAGGCTAATTGTAATACATCACTATTGCATGAGGTTATTTCCCGTCAATTTGACCAGCCAATTGTATTACCAAAGTATGCAAAGAAAAGCACACTTGCAATAACACTGGGTAAGAGAAAAAGTGTTATGTGCTTCAGGCTATAAACTGACTGCTGAGGAGCTTAATCAGGAAGAGAGTTACCCTATGGGCAAGTTAGTATATGACTGCCTATTATGAGCTTTTATATCTTCCTCTAAGGCTCTGATACCAAGAGACAGGATGTGAGTGCAAGGGGATGGTTTGTGAGCCACATCCTCTGCTTGATTATACTTAGCTCTGTGACTGCACCACTCCCAGTACCTAAGCTGGCTGCATTTGTGTCATGTAGGCATGCCCTTAATGGGCAGCTTTAAATTATTCTATATTTAGCTTTTGCTTCTTCCTAAAGCATTCTGCACACATTCAGCCTATGAAGGGATGTGATGACAAGCTAAAGACCTCTGGGACCTCCTTATCAGGATTTCTCTTCAACAGAGAGGAAAAAGTGCATCAACTGAAAGAGTTAGAGATATATATGTTAAATAGGAATGGAGAAAAAGTAGGGCAAGGGGTCAGAAAACACTGTGTGGGGCTTGACCCAAGCTGACTCTAATCGATAGAAAAATTTCCACTGGCTTCCAGAGGCTAAGATTAGTTAGATAAGTTATGGCTATTTATATCATTTAATGTACGAAAGAAGTCACAGTTACAGCTATCTTTATAAAGACTTTTAGAGGGCAGTATTTAAGGTAGTAACTGTAGACAGCAAGTGAATCTTTGCTTTAAAGAAACTGGAAATGCACGGATGAGTTTGGTATCAGTTGCCTCACCTAAGAGAAGTGTACTGGTATGAACTAGTTCCATCTGCAGCTGTGGAGCACAAATTATTCAGGACAGACAGATTACCAAGGGTTTCAGGAGGATCTTATCACACAGGTTGACCAGAGAGAAAAAGAGTGGCAAAGAATTTTATATGGGGGAAAATAACTTTTATTATATGTAAACTATTGTATGCTGTAAACAACCAGGGAAGAGAACGTGTACTTACTGTAGATCTGTGCAAGTGTCAGCACTGTTCTGAGCATCAGTCAAAAAGACAAATAAGAGGTTAGGAATTTTTTCCTGAGGTAATAAGGAAAAAAGAAATAGAAAACTTCGGGAGCTGTTGCGGCATGAAAAAATGCTGCTCCTTGGCACTCTTCAAGTAAACAATTTTTTTCTCTTTGCAAAGTTTATGTTTTGGGATCAAACTAATATTATTGTAAGTGTGCCAGGCACTGAAGAAATCCAATTCATCCAAAAGCACAAATGCCTGCTGATGGAAACTCACACGTTCCTGGCTGATGTGTGGATGTTTACCAGGATTAGGAGGGCCTCTCCACAGGGACAGAAAGGTGCAGGCATTCAGTTCCAACCTGTGGAACTACCAGCATTTCAGGCCTGAGGAAAAAGAGTCATCAGCCTCTACATACCTCTGCTGAGGTGGCCAAAGTGCATTCTGTCCCACCATCCAGCTATCAGCTGCACTTAACATTTAAGTCAGCATTAATTGGTGCAACATCATTGTGCCATCTCCTATCCAGAGGTAGGAGAGTCTGTAGCACAGATGGGAATCACTCTGCAACCTCTGGAATTTAAACATGCAGCTTGAGCTGCTCCCTGTGTGTGGACTGGGAGGAAAGAGGGATAAATGTTTGTGTTCCTTCCCAGGAGTGAGAAGGGGTTTGAGGAAGCTTTCTGTCCCACCTTCTGTGCTTTTTACCTTCTTCTGCCCCTTCATGTTTCAATGCCTCGGTTCAGTCTCTTCCCAGAACCACAAGTCTTCTGCAGACAGCAGCAGTAAACAGAGGCTGAAGGTTCTAAGGACTGACCAAACACATGGATTCCCAATTATTCTTCCATTGATCATTCAAGTGCCTGCCCAGTCTTCAGGTTGGAGAGGTGCCATGCCACTGTGAATTCCAGAAGTACACTGCCTCTCCATAATGCTAGGATTTGTTTTGCCCTTTGTGGAAAGCTGAATTACAGTCCCTTGTGGGGACCAGGGAATATCCACTGAGCATCACATCTTTAAGGGAATGTTATTTGCAGCTCAGCAAGTAACACTAGAGCTTTAGCAGCCAAGCTACAGTCAAAGAGAAACCCCTCAAGAAGAAGCCCAGGCACCATGACTTGACCAGCACCCAGAACCACAAATTATTATGCCAGGTGTTTGCTTGTGTGAGTTTGGGAGAGGTAGGCAGAAAGAGGCCCCAAGAAAAATTTGACCCTCTTATTACATCAGTAGAGTGAAGTCTTCTTCCAGGTTACAGGGCAGAATAAAAACCGTGATGCTCCCTAGGACAGTTTTCTTCTCCAAACATTGAAGTGCCTTTCATGGTCTGCTGTGGCAGTCCACAGCTTTGTACTGAACAGCAGAACTAGAGCATAGGAGTGGACAGGGCCATTTCTGAGACCTTCTCCTTTAGAAAATCCAGGACAGGAGTCACACTGTGTGCATTGTCCCATGGCTACCCACAGCCAGCTCTACCTGCTGGACCTTCTCAGGAAACACACTTTTGGTGTCCTCTGATGTGGACAAGGATCCTGTGGGAGGCTGGGTGGTGGGCCCTTTATTTGCTTTTTGCCATACTCCATCCCTCAGAGAAGTGCTTGGCTCTTGCAGACCGTATGTGTGTGTGAAGCCACCTCAGGGAGGGAACCAGAAAGGATGTAGTATGGGAGCATAGAGAGCAGTCCTAGGTCTGCATGGGTTGTTCTGAGATAGGAGAGAGAAGCAAAATAAATACATTCTTGAAGAGAGATGGGGGTTGGCTTCAGGACTGCCAAGTGCAGCACCAGAGGCAAGAGCAGGCTGAAACTGCTATAATGATCCCCGAGAGTCCCAAAAGTAGATGGCAAAAGATATTAGAGGCTGGAATCTCTCTGGGAGTGACAAAATCACGTCCTGGCAGTAAATAGGATAGACTGAGATTGGGAGCAATAATGTGATGGCCTCTCCCTATGGCATCCTATGAACCTGCGTACGTTGCCTTTCCCATTTGTCCCGCCAGGCAGGAGCAGCAGCATTTGTCCTTGCCCACAAAGGAAGTGAACAAGCAGTCCTTCCCTTTACTGACCACTCTCAGGAATGGAGTCCATGCACCCGAAAAACCTGGAGCCTCCCTTGAGCACCACAAACAGCCTGCAGGCCAGGTGGACCTTTGGTCTGAGTGCCAGTGTGTCCATACTCATATTTGGGTGCTTCCAACACCAGCTGCAAATTGAAGCCTTATCCAAAAGCAAGAGTTCTGTAGGGTTTTTTAGCAGACCCAGTGAACATCTGGGGTCGATGAGCCACCAGTTAAAAAATATTACTCAAACATCTGTTTTGCTAAAATCCAAATATAACATTAAAAATCCCAGAGACACAGAATATGCAGACAGAGAGGACTTGCTCTGCAGTTGTTCCTGATGTTCAAGCTAGTTTTCTAATAACATTTGATTTATTCACTATCTTATCCTTTGAGTCTGTAGGCCAGTTTCATCTGTTGAGAGGTTTGACATGCCCTGATAGTCTAATATCGAATACATCTTATTTGTGCTCTGTCCACAAAGACCAGCAGCCAGGCAGAGGAACGAGACAGAGCCCTGTACACGGGAAGGGAGGGTGGGCCATCGTACCCTGTACCTGACCATGCCCAGGGCAGGCAGCACTGCTTGGCAGCCAGTCACGTTGGCAGGGACTATACAAGAGCCAGAGGGCAGCATGGCAGCACTTAGGAAATGTAGTTTGGAGCTGGTATGAGGAGGAGAACTGGGAACATGAGGAGCTTTTGCTGTAGGAAATCGAGGCTGGGGGATGAAGGGTCTGGAGATGGTGATGGACGTTGAGTGTGGACCGAGAGGAAAGCTGTATGCCTCCCAACTGCTGACCATGCACAGAAAAATGGGAAAACTCACCCTCTTACCTTATTCGAGAAGTAATGAAGCTCACACAAACTGACCTGTTTACCTCATTTGAGAAGAGAGGAAACTCACCCAAATTAGAAGGTGGTAAACTACATTTAGCTGCGTTTAACCTCCACTTGTCAACCTGATTTAACCCCACTGCCTCCGTCTCAGTCTGGAGGTCAATATAGTCCGTGAAGCCACGCATCTGCTTCTGACTCCCGGGGTCAGGGAGGGACAGAGCTTCATTTTGGGCTCTGTATTCGCCTAATAGAGAGTCTTCCCCAAGCTTGTGCTCCCTTTATTGTTAATGTCCGTTTTCTTCGTGGGTTTCCTTCTGGGAGCGGGAGATGGAGACCCCGGCGAGGACACCCCTGCTTTGGGTCCTCTGGGGGCGCATCCCTGCCCCATTGCGGGTGTCTGTGCCCAGAGACATCACTGCATGGTAGAAGGCATTAGAGGCTGGAATCACTCTGCGAGTAACAAAATCACGTCTTGGCAGAAAAGAGGAGAGACTGAGATTGGGATCAACTGTGTGATGGCCTCTCCCTATGGCTGCAGAGGGAGAGACTATGGCTGCAGCGGTGTGTATGCGCTGCCGAGAGGGGTCTCTCCCGGATATTCCATTTTTCCAGCAGTGAAAAAACGCGCGGCTAAGAGGGCACGGAGCGCTGACAGTTGGAACTGGGAGCTGTCAGATGCTCGTGTCGGGATAGGAGAGAGCTCGTCAGCTGCGGCAGTCACAGCGGTGGCATTTCCTGCCGGTGCTCGGCGGCGGAGCGGCTGACACACCCCGCCGCCCCTCGCCGTGCCCCGCGGGGTGACTCCGCCGGAG
>VZTJ01003503.1:464010-488294 GCA_013397795.1 Orthonyx spaldingii
GCGGGCCCGGCTCCTCCAGCCCCGGCGCCGCGTGACCGCGGCAGGGAAAAGCCGCAGCCCGGGTGCGGTGGAATGGGGTGAGGCGGGAGGGCGGCCGCGCTCCCCGCTCCCCTCCCGCTTTGTTTGCGAGGGACACCGGCGGTGTCGGGGATGCCGGCCGGGGAGTCCCTGCTGCCGTAGCCTCCCGGGGGCCGCTTGGATTGCCCGGCCGGTGCGCCGCCTGCTTCGCGCCCCTGCGGCATTACCGCTTCCCAGGTCTCTGTGTTAATGGAATACCGGCGCGTTGCGGTGCCCCTCCGCCCCATCCCTTAAGTGGATCCCGCCAGGTAGAGCCCAAAGGGCCCTTGTCACTCAGCCGGCGGTGCCTCCGCAGCGGCAGTAGCGCGGCTCCGCGTAGCCCAAAGGACTCATTTCACCACCCTCCGGTGGGTTCTCTAAGAAAATCCCCGGCAGTTCACAGAGCCGACGCTGCTTTCTCCACCGAGCACCCGGTATCCCCTTTTTGCAGAGTGCCAGCATCCGTGTGCACGTGTACGTGCTCCGTGTCTGTGCTCTTTGTTCTGAGATGTCACCCTGTGCTGTGTGAGAGAGTCAACTTTTGACTGCTGACCAAACAAAAACAGGGTTCACAGGGAAGTGTAGCTTCTAAAATAACAAAAAATACGAGGAGTAATCGTGACTGGCACTGGCAAGCCTGCCAGCCTCTCAAGGGTGCCAGAGCAGCCCAGCTATTTGGGGCTCCTCCAGCTTTCAGGAGCAGAGGGGTGAAACTCCCCCACAGGCACGCACTTTCTGTGCTCCTCTGTGACATTGGTCTCACCCTTGAGGGAAAAGAGCATCTCTTTTTATGAGCAGGGGTTAAAGATAATGGGGCGCGGTGGCAGCGTGGAGAAACGTGGAGTTCCCTGCAGGGGCTGTGCTTGCGTGTCCCGGTCTGCCCCTTGCAGATAAGGATGGCGCCTGCTGAGAAGCCTGGTGCCTCCCTTGGACCAGGTGAACTGTGAGCTTTGACCTGGCACCTGGCAGAGGCGCGTGCGGCGCTGGGGGATGGCACAGACCTTTGTCAAACTGGTGGTGTCTTAGCTTAGCACGGGTGTCTGATGATGCCTCATTTCTCATGCGGTGGCTGAACCTGTGACCCCCTTGCCAATCCTCCTTTCTCTGAAAACCTGATCCAGAATGCGTGCTATGCTGCGTGGAGGATTTCTTTAAAAAAAATCTGTGCGGGAACAGCCCCTGTGGCAGGGTGCAGGGACACTGGTGTCCAGGAACGCGAGCAGCTGTCTGTGTGTCCTGCACGTGTCACGCGGTCCCTCAGTCTGACTTCTGCTCCCAGGCAGCTCTGCCGGAAGCTCCTGGGTTGCATGCTCTTTAGGGAACCCCCCTACCAAGGGTTTCCCTGGTAGGAAAAAAATGCAATGTTAAAGAGTAAGCAGGCCAGTTTTGTTGCTGCAGAAGTGCTAAGAGGACCGTTATGTCTAATAAAAGTATTGAAAATTTGTAAGTCAGAATTGTTGCCTGCAAGCAGTGGTGTTTCCAGGGTTGTATAATACCACTGCTTTTATCTGTGAGGAGGTGATGGCTGATGTAAGATGCTGCAGCCCCTGCCTGCCATGGCAATTCAGTTGATCAAGGACTCTACAGACACCAGTGCTTTTTTCCTTCAAAGGAAGGCAGTGCAAGGCCCTTATAAAGTTTTGAATTCTTACTGGTATGTGGAGTTCCTTGCTGCAGTGTCCTGAGTCATCAGTGAAGAGAGTCTACTGAGCAATAGAGGCATAAAATGTAGAACATACTGAGTATAATTTATTTAAACAGTTTCATGGCTATGGCTTTTCAAATTCTTGTGTGAAATATCAAATGTTTTTATATTGACTTTTGAAATGCTGAGTCTTGGAGACAAATTCATATGAAGTGCAAACAATTTCTCTTGCTTACGAGCAAGAAGAAGGAGCCTGTGAAAAGCCAGAACTGCTCCCAGGTCTGCCTGAGGACAAAAAGCTGTTTCATCTGAGGGATTCTCAAGTGTGTCAGATTGCAAGACGCAGCAGGACAGAGACTGTTTGCAAATAGCAGCCTGGCAGTTGGAGTTTAGCTCCTGCTAGAAACACTACAAAGGCTTGCAGTCGGACAAATGGCGTTTAGTAGGCTAACCAGACTGCAGTGCTTGTTTCCTTCCCTTGCCCCCTTCCCTTCTGCATTGTGAGCACCTCCCAGCCCTTCCTTTCTGTGCCTCTGGCACGTAGCCTGCATGAAGTCTTTCTCTGTGCCCTATTTCTGTCCCTAACCTAGCTTGTTTGCATTCTGGCTCCACAGCGCTGTAAGATCCTGTCTATGCTGTGGCTCCAGATGAGCTCTACTCAGAGGGTGGCCAGGGAAACCCTCTCTGGGTCCATCCATGACCTGTCCCTGCTGCCCCATCCTTCCAGCACCATGGCTTGTTGCTCCATCTTTTGGTTATGCCATTTCATCTCGGCTTGGCTCAGAGGAGGCTGAGAAGTTGGGAGAAGGGGATGGGGCAGACTGGGAAGTCAGCCGTAGAAATTGAATGGAGACAAACAAGCTTGAGGAGGGAGAGAGGGAGGGAAAGGAGTGCTCCCAGGAGCACGTAATGGCTGATCTGGTGGTGCTGGGTCACGGCGTGGCTCACATGGCAGCGGTGCATGTCTGCTGGTTATGTCACTATGTGCCGCCTTTTTTTTCTTGCCTTAGGGGGTGTGATAGCTTACATCAGCTCTTCGAGCTCGGCATCTAGCCCAGCCTCATGTCACAGCGAGAGCTCAGACAGCGGTTTCCAGTCGTCCTCTTCGCCTGTACCATCTCCTCCAAACAGCTCCTCCTCGGAAAGCGGATGCAATGGCCGGAGCAGTGAAGGCTCTGACGGGGCACCGAAGAGCGATCGGCTGGAGGAGACTATTAAAACAAACCAGTCGAGTGTTGCTGGTTTGACAAAAGGCCATAATGGAGTCACAAGTATGTTTGGTGCCAGTTCCTGGAAACACCATTTTCCCCTTATGTATTATAACCCCATGTATCACAACCAGGTCCCCTGTTTGGCTTGTGGTGCAGATGCATAGCAAAGCCTCCATTTTTATCTTTTGGCATTATACGTGTGGTAATACATATGGTGTTGCCATACAAATGCTAACACGATGGAGGTCCCATTGCTGCCAACTTCAAACAGTCCATAAATACAGTCCCGCTTTACTTCAAATTTTCATTAGTGAAAACCGATCTTAGTAAAATCAAACACTTGGTTAAAAAGGAGTGATCAAGTAAAGGTAATATAATTAGAAATTGCCTTCAAGAGTATTTATGGAGCTGTCTTGAAAATCTAGTTTCTCTGTTCTTTCATACTCTTGTCTCATGCCCCTTCACCTCTCCCCCTCCCCTCCCAGTTTATTTAAAAATAAATAAATTACCTAAGCATAATACTTATATAGCTATGGGTGGAACCAGTTATCTTTTTGATTTCAAATCATAATTTGTGGATGTGAAAAAATACTTGTAAACTGGAACTAAAGGATGGCCTTTTAAAATACATATAACAATCTACCTCCACCTATTTACTTCACACTTCTTTTAATAATTAGAAAAGATCAGTGGTAGAGAAGTATATTTGAGCAGTTTTGGAAGGGCAGGATTCAAAATAAATACTGATATAAGTGATTCAGCAAACAGCTGGAATTTAGTCTTTTGGAGGCTGAATTCTTCTATTGGCAGAATTGTTTTATTATTTTGGATTGTTATGAAGTTAGAATAAGCATCTAATAGTTCTGCCTCAAATAGGGTTTTTTTGTTGGTTTGTTTTGTTTTTAAAGTGTTCCTACCTTAAGTTCTTAGTAAGAACCTTTACTTAAAAATTCTCTAGTAACCAGGTTTTTGGTATCAGGACAGAGGTTCCTGAAATGAAACCTGTTGCAAATTGTTCAGATAGATAGATAACTTTTTTAGCTCAGTACTGAGTTACCAAAATAATAAGTTGTGGTTTGGTTCTTTTTGAAAACCTTAAAAAAATGTTTTAGTTCCTCTTTACAAATGAAACCCAAATGTCAAATAAGTTACTTTTCTGGTAGAATATGTTTCTGTTGGAGTATTTCCAGCTGTCTCTGTTGGATTAAGGTAACTTTGTGGTTACTAAACTCACTGGTAAAATTCCCATTGGCTTCAGTGAAACCAACGTTAGACCAGCACTTCGGACTTGCAAAAAAATTTTATTGACAAGCTGAAATAAAATGGGGGGGGGAAACTTAAACCCAAACCATGAGCGTATTTACAGGATTGAGATGGTATTTTCAAGTTCAAGTGTGCAAGCCATTCTGGATATGCACTCAAATGAGTGGTCTCTACATATGTAGATATGGCTGAGTTACCAGTGCTAAATTGTTATCAAATAGATACAGTGTATGGCTGGTGTTGAATATGTTATAAAGTGTCCTTTAGTGTTTCTGATTTTTAAGAAAAAGTGTTTATTTTCTGTTGGGGAAACTGTAGCTTTTCATAGGCTTTCTTGTCCTGATGGAAAAAACAGATTGAGCGTGAACTTTGGTGGCCTAGTTAACTGAATGGTCCTTTTAAAAGTGCTTAAATGTAAGCAGACTTTCTTTTTCTACTGCTGAGTGCAGTGCTGCTCTGTTTGAAAGCCCAGTGAATATGTGCTTTCTCCCTATTTGGTTGAGTGCTTCATGTTTGTCCTTTTTTCCCCCTACCCTTGTACTGGTACCTTCTGAGCTGTTCAGGGGGTTTGTACATTCATGTTGTCTGTTCTTGTGCTGTATTTTTTCATATGTTGAACTGACCTGACATATTTCAATTTAAGTCCAGGTTTTAAAAGCTGGAAACATGTTCCTGCAGTTGTCATTGGTTTCTATATCCGTGACTTTTTTGTTTGATTCTAGAATTTAATGGCATGGTTCTTCTTTGCAAAGTCTGTGGAGATGTCGCTTCAGGATTTCATTATGGTGTTCATGCCTGTGAGGGCTGCAAGGTGAGCTACATTTCTGCTCACCTTTCTGCTGTTGAAATGCTCAAGTAATCCCCATAGGGGAAAAGGGGTGGTGATAATGGCAAAAAAAAAATTTCGGTATAGTCCTCTGTTAAATATGAGAAATTTCAGAAGCTGCAGGGAACAAGCAAACCACTTAGGAATATACAGCATTTTCCAAACTCTGCAGTATTTTCTGTTCCCACCCCTTGTCCAATCCTGCCTGACTTGGAGCGCACAGCAGAGAACAAGAACTGGAAGCAGAGGTGGTAAGGACCATGTCACGCAAGACATGTGCATGTTAATTGCATTAAGAGATAGTGGGTGTGAGTTGTCACCTGGGCTGGGACACAGAACAAAACAGCTTTGGAAGAGCAATTCTTTACCACAGGGAAAGCCAGGACTAGATATGTATTTTCTTAATCTGTAACACTGTTGTGTTCTGCAAGTGTTGTGTTCTGTGAAGGAGCTTATCAGCATAAAGGGTTATGTGAAAGAACCACCTCTGAAGGTCATGTGGTGCACCAGGATGATTTTGTTGCCAAACTGCAGAGATTGAAGTCAAAAGATGTTATTTTGACTCCTGTCTTTGCACTTGATCTCATAGGTGTTTGAGAGCACAGTTAGGAACTGTTAGTACAGTGATGGAGGTAGTATTGGAGATACTTTGCTCTTAAATGCTGACTATGCAGGGAACAATTTAGCATCTTCTGTAATTAGAAATCATAACTAGTTCACAATACATGCAGATCACACACAAAGGGGAAGTAAGTCATGAGGAGTACCAAGTTCTTTAAAATCTTTTGGGGCTGATGGCTCTGAAGCAGCTGATGTGATGCAGTGAGGTTTTCTGTGCTTGCAGAGAAGTGAATCTTGGCAGAAGGATTTAACATGTGCTGTAATGATAGTTGTGGGGTTTTTTTGTTTGTTTACAGGGTTTTTTCAGAAGAAGCATTCAGCAAAACATCCAGTATAAGAAGTGCTTGAAGAATAACAACTGCTCTATAATGAGAATGAATAGGAACAGATGCCAGCAGTGTCGTTTCAAAAAATGCCTGTCTGTTGGGATGTCAAGAGATGGTACGTTCCTGTACTGAGCGGGGATCCTGTGAGAGGAAATCTGCTGCCCACCTCAGAACCAGTTGTTGAGGGCCTTAATGGCAGATAGTGCAGCCAAGCCCTATTGTCAAGGACAGGTTCCCTGTCTGAGAACATTTAGTTCAGCTTGCTTTCTTGCTCCACGAATGTCCTGGACTGGTACGGTGATACTGCGGGTGGCCGCAGAGCTGTCCTCCTGCCAGTGGAGGCTGCTGCAGTGGCCTGCTAGGGGGATGGTTGTGACAAGTGTCTCCATTGTGGTTTAATGAGTTAAGACTTAAAGCTGTATCCTACCTAATCTGATCAAGACTCATATTTTTCTTTTTTTTTTCTTTTTTTTAATCTGTTTTCTTTTGTTGCTATTGCTTTTTCAATGAAAGGGAATTCTGCCCAACCTGATAGCCTTAGAGTAGTCACCATAGAGCCTAAAGAGTTAACTTTGAGTGCATAGGATGAGCATGTATCTGCTCCTTTTTTTTTCTTTCTTTCTTTTCTTAGAGGGAGAGGAAAGGCAAGGAGGAAATAGTAATGTTGAACTGTGTCTCTGACCACCTTTGTGGCTGTCCACTCCTTGTGACATTTTAATAAGTAATGCTGAAAGTGTAGTTCATTTGTCTGCTACAACTTACTGTCACAAACCAGAACTCTTCCGTTTCACTTTTTAATTTTCTCTGGGTGTTTGTTTCATAAGAACTAGGAATCTCAGGCTGTTAATAATTTAGTGGGTGGAGTGTTAGAACTTATCTTAAATAATTGTTCTGAGTTCTTGTCGTGCATAGGAGTTATTTCATCCCCTAGGCGGTTGTTTGCGCACAAGGTTGCACCTGCTTTAATGAAAGAGACTTAGTTACATTAATGATGGACTACTGCATGAGCATAATTACATCAGTCGAAACTGGTTATAAGTCCTTGTGCAGCTGCGGTCGGACAGAGTGGTAGAGGCAGTTGTAGATTCCCTAGGACAGGGTCAAAAGTGCTGCAGCCACAATGATGCCCATCCCCTTGCCAGCAGAAAATGTCCTTGTCAAGGCAAAGTTATCAAGAAAATTTGCCAAGGTAAGCTTCGTTCAGCATTGATTCTCTTGTTTTGGTAAGTTACATAATTGGTCTGTGAGGACCTGTCTTGTAGGACTTTCATGCAAAGATGATATGAACTGTGTTTACATTCAGCTAATTGTCAGCTCACAAAGTTGTGCTGATTTAATAGATCCAACCTTAAAGCCTGACTCTTCATCAGTTAACACAACTGTGTGTATACTCCCTAGCCAGGTTTGAGGCAAAAGGGGAAAAGGCATTACTGACTGTGCTTTAGAGCTGCCTTCTCCCCGTATGCAGGCAGCAGCATACTCATGCCAGTCCTATGCCCCAAAAGCTCTTTGACTTCACTGGTAATATCCCTGCTGTAGTATTGATGAGAGCAGTTAAAATCTTGCCTTAAAAGGCAAGATTTTTTGGTTGGGGTGTGTATTCTGTGGGTGCATGCCAACACTTTCAGGACTGACTTTTTTTCTTTTTTTTTTTTTTTTTTTTTTTTTTTTTTTTTTTTCCCTTTCCACCACTATCTGTTTCTCCATGTTGGTAGCTGTTCGATTTGGCCGTATTCCCAAACGTGAAAAACAAAGGATGCTGATTGAAATGCAGAGTGCCATGAAAACCATGATGAACAATCAGTTCAGTGGTCACTTGCCCAACGAAGCGTTAACAGAACATCAAGATCAAGCACCTCAAGAAGATCTTTCCTCCAAGCCCAAACAAGAGCGAGAAACCATCAAAAGCCCTTCTCCCTCTCCTAGTGCTGACATGGCTAAGGAAGAAGTGATCGGTATGGTCACTAGGGCCCACAAAGACACTTTCATGTACAACCAAGAACAGTCCCAAAACCCAGCAGAGATGATGCAGCCCCAGAGTGGGGAGAGAGTGTCAAAGAACACTGAGCAGTACATCTTGAGCAGCGAGCACTGTGTTGGTGGCCTCGGTGGCCCTCAGTACCCTGAGAGGGAGCAGCACCTTGGTGGACAGTACAAAGGGAGAAGCACAATGCATTATCCAAGCGGGCACGCCGTGTGCTTCACAAACAGCCACTGCATGAACTTCCCCAGTGGTTACACTCAGCGGATGTGTGAGAGGATCCCAGAAGATGGCTTTTCTCCAAACAAGAATACCACTTACTCATGCAGCACTGGAGGAAGAATGCATCTGGTATATTGATATCAATTGCTTGATTTGACTTAGTTACTGGTGGGTGTGATCCAGCTGTGCCTCAGTGGTCAGTGAAGCTGCACACAGTTGGCACAACTGCTGAAACTTTAAAGGGTGACACAAGTTTGATAGTGCAAATTGTGATGAAGGACAAAAATGACTCAAGGTGTGAAGGATTTGAAATCATACAAGTGATGGAGTTTCTTGTCTTGGTTTTTTAGCTAACTGAAAGTAACATAACATCAAAGAGTATTGGTTGAAAAAAAACACATGGGTTTTTTATGTGACTTGACTTTAAAATGAAAATAGTTCATAAATTCCCCCTTCCACTCAGTCCTTTTGAAGACTTCACTTTCAAATAATCTATACAGTCAGGTGTACTGTATTTTCATTAAAGGTACTCAGAGCCAATGTCTGGGTCAAACCCCAGGGCTAGGATTTTAAGCCAGTCCACAGTCTTGCTGTGGGTTCTAAAATCTCTGTTGCAGGGTAGGCTGCTTTTTTGGTAATGGGGTTTTTTGGTTTGTTTTGTTTTCATGAGGCTCACAGGCTACACATCCTTTTTACTGTAGAACATCTTCAGATCTGAACAGGGACAGGAGGAAGGTGCACAGCTAAACTGTTAGAGAGAAGTTCAGGGTCTTTTCTGTAGTACTTATGCAAATAAGGCTCTGGACACACTTCTGGGTACCTTAGATGACTTTGCTAGACATTTTCTCACTGAATTCTTAACAAGGATGCTTCCTGGTTTTTTGCATATGGTTGTTGGTTTGGTTTGGTTGGGGTTTTTTTTGCCTTTCCTTAGCAGGTCCCTCTCATTTGCCTTGCACCTGCTGTTCTTCTGCCATTCAGGCAACCAGTTCTGTACGCCCCTTAAAATAGATTGTCCTTCTCTTTATCACTGGAGCTGCCTGGGATGAGAGAACATAACATCCTCGTTCTCATCCTGTGCTCCTGGTGTGAAGCGTGAGCCCCTGACCTTTCTGAAGTACTTGAGCTGCCCGTATTTTTCTTCCTCCTACTTTGTAAAGATCCTTCACAAGTTCTCAAAGACCCCCAAAGGTCTCCACAGTGAAGGTGTTTATTTTGATGCTGCATTCCCATGGGGGGTTTTTTGTTGGTTTTTTTTTTTTTCCCCTTCTTTGTCTACTGCATATATAGACCATGCCATCCCTAGCAGGGTCTGACCTTAATTGCAGACTCCAGGTACTACAACATGGCAAATAATAATTCCCAGCCTTTCTTCCTTGCAGGGAAAGTATGTGGTGTCACTACAGCGGCATTCTTGGCACTCCTGAGAAGCAGAGGTTAAACCTGTCAGTATGGGTGGGCACCAGGGAGTGGTGCTGCCTTGCAGAGGCTCAGCCAGTCAGTTTGACCTGTCCATGGCAGCTGCAGGGAGGATTTACTCAGTCAGTGATGAGGAGACAAAACCAAATCCAACAGAGCACTGCAGCTCCCCCTCCCCACCCCACATCCCTGATACGGATGAGGTTTTTGCTCAAGAACTCAGAGAGTTCAGAATCTGGTCAAAATGAGTCAGCAGCAGTAAGGGTGAGTAATTAGGCTCTGAACCAGTATGGAGACAGGTGTTCAGGGGTTTGGTCATTTTTACTCAATACTCCTGTAACCAGAAAAGCAGAACAGGTCATTCCTGAAGAGGTTCTTCTGAAGAGAACTGGTGACTGCACAAGCTGACAACTGCTTCCATAGGAAGCCTGTCAGAGTTCAGGGAGTGCCTGGATGGCACTCTTAGGCATATGGTTTAGTTTTAGGTGCAGGAGCAGGGAGTTGAACTCAATCCTTACAGGTCTCTTCTAACTTGAGATACTCTGACTCTTGGGCAGAAGTCTATCAAGAGACCACAGACACAGGGTGTGGAAGCGGTAGTTTCTCCTTGGGACTGAGTGCATGTGGGTAAGGGTATACTGTCATAGAATGAGAAGTTGAGGTGATTTTTGTGTCCAGTGCAGAGCAGGGTACTGAACCAGAGATTCCTTATTTTCAGAGAGTGCTGTATTTTTAACAATACCTATGTGAAACATTGCAATATCACAGGCAGAGCAGTGGTTGGCGTCTGCTATCCTTCTGGTTGTGTGCCTAGACCTTTCCTTTTGCCAAAATATTATGTTCTTGTAATCTTAGGACCTCCCACGCAAAGAATTGCTGGCAATTACCATATTCAAGATGCGCTGAAAAAACAGCACAGCTCTGAGGAATTGCTAATCTATTTCACTGTTTTCTCTTTGTTTTGCTGACATTATGTAGGATTGCATACTCCATTTCAGTAAACTTGTGAGGAATACTTAAAAGGAATTTTTGTCCTTGATGATGACAGGTGAAATGAATATTAAAAGGTTTAAACTTCATTAAAAGATGTGAATTTTACAAGCTGGAACTAAAATATCTCAGAGCTTCTGGTTGGCTCTTGCAGAGGGCATTTATTGGCAGTCAGCCTTGACTGATACGTCTGATATCATTGTAATGGATTCAGACTTTCCTACAAAAAATTTCTGTATGTCTGTATGAAAGAGCATTTTGTCATCTTGTGACTGAGAAGTACTGGGATACCAGTTCCTTGGTGTTCCTCCTTCAGCGATACAAGTAAAAGCAAACTTGCAAAGAAGGTTATCCTTGTAATGAGGGTGTAAACCTGTGACTCAGGAAACCAAGGCTTGCTTTCTTGCTCTGGTGTTGACACCTTTGTCACCTTGACTGAAGCACTTCAGTTGCCTGCAAAACAAGACAGGTAGGAGAATGAATGTCATAGTGACTGTGAATTGCAGCTGATTGATTGTGAAATCACAATGTACTGTGAAATTACAGGGATAATACAAGTAAGAGAAATCTAGGTGTCAGACTAGATCACTTTACATCAGGGAAGAATAGCATAACCTTAGTTCTGTCAGGTCTTTTGCAGTACACAGTGTTGTAGGTTCCAAAGAGTACAAATTTATAAACAGATCGCTAACAATCCCATGGATTTGTTTCTTGTTTGTTTTAAAGGAAGGGGAAGAAATCCAGTTCCTTTGGGAACTGACTGAGGAATACTGATCGTTTTTTTTCTCTGTGTCATTATCACAAAGTTTTGTAGAATAATAAACCTGTTTCTTCTAACTATTTGTCAGTATTTGGAATGATATCTTTAAAAGTTGTTTTCTGTCTGTGTTTTGCAAACATCAGGTCTGCCCAATGAGTAAGACTCCCCATGTGGACCCAAACAAGTCTGGCCATGAAATCTGGGAAGAGTTTTCCCTGAGTTTTACTCCTGCAGTGAAGGAAGTGGTGGAGTTCGCCAAGCGCATCCCAGGTTTCCGAGATCTCTCCCAGCATGACCAGGTCAATCTTCTGAAGGCTGGGACCTTTGAGGTGAGACCAGTGTGTGTATATTGCAAACCTGATAAGCTGTGTGACCCTGTAAGAACAGAACCAAATAGAACTGATGCAACCATCAGGAAAAAACCAGCTTGTTCATGGATGCTCTGAGTGTTCTTTGAGGTGATGGTGTCCAAGGGATCTGTTTGGTCAGACCTTGGTGGACCTGTCCCTCTTCGAGTGAGTGTAAAACTGCTCAGCCTTTCTACCCTTCCCTCTTCCCTGGGCATTAATAAACAGATAATTAGGGGTTTCTAGCTACCATTGCTTACTCTGGGGAACTGTACTGCATCTGGAAGGATGGATAGGTCAGAAAGCTGTCTACTGACTTACAGGTTTTGTCGAGGAATGTGTTTACCGCTCTGCATGTCATTCCTTGTGCCACTCTGCTTCCTGCAAAAGCCAGAGTATCCATCCTGACCAGTCACCACTAGCCTTTAGTGGCAGCTTGGGAGTGTCTGAAGCTTCCATGTCCAATGCAGTAACAATGGTAGCTACCTGTACTGCTGCAGCTCTGTAGATACCGTGTGCCAGCTGCAGCCTGACTTACTCTAGACTAATCCCACTAGGTCCTCGTGGTTAATTGCATCCACTTGTGGTCATGACGTATATGTGAATTAGTGGTATTAATTTGGAAATAATACCACAGAGCTTGGTGCTGTTTTATAATTAATGAACTTCACTAGATGACCTTTACTTCATGTTTTAGTTGCCCTTCCAGACCCCTGTGCTTTTTAGAGACCATACACATTTTATAAATATTCAAATGTGAAATTTGAATAGAGAGGGCCAGAGGAGCCAAAATCCCAAGTATTTGATGCTACTGTGCTTTTCTGGGGAGCGTAGCATTGGTGATGCCTTTGCTCTTGTTTACATGACTTACTCTTTCAAAGAGATGCTGGGTTTTGTATTTACCTGAAGTGAAGACATTTCGTGTGTGATGTGTTGGGTCTTCTGTCTATATTTATACAGCCCAGTTCTAAAATGGGTAATTGTTGGGTTGGAAGGTACAAGTTATACTGCAAGACTTGGTGCCTGGAGTCTTGTTTCCTTCATTTTGTTGTCATGTATTTTCTTCTGTTGTATTTACTCTTGACCTTTTAATATTCATCTACAACTCCTGTAGCAAAGGGGCTGTATTTTTACTTCTTCACTACTTTCACCTTACACAAAAATGTTGGTTCCTTTCTCTGCAAAGTGATACACTGTCCAGTACCCTTGAGGAGGGTGAAAAATTTGGCTTGAACTGTTCCTATAATGTAAAGCCAAAGCTTCATATTTTGCAAGTAAAATGTTTTGTCTTGGCCTTGCTTCACCTCAAATGCGTTTTTGCCAGTTACAGGCATTGCTGATAAGGAGGTTTCTGTATCCAGAGGAATTAATAATAATTTATGGCTGCATGCTTCTCACTATTCACTTATTTATAAGAAACACTAATGATTCCTGTTAGTGAGCTGCTACTTGTAGTTAAAGGCCTATATGGCATCTCAGCAACAGAAAAAAAAAAACCAGTAATGCTGGAGATGAGTGGAAAAAAATCCACGATAGGATTAATGAAACCATTGCGATAGAGGCAAAAGCATCTCGAAAGCCTGCTGCATCCAAGGTCATTTCTGTCTTCTGGGTAACTGAACTAAGATATTCCAATGTCTGCATGTTAATAGAAGAACCAGAGTGAAAGTACTGCCTCCAAGTCTGGCGTGGCTGGCTTGGCACTGTCCTTCTTAGCAGTTTGTATTTGAGGAGTGCCTGTTCCCTTTAGGGTAAGAGGACACATGGAGACAATGTTGGTGCAGAAGGTGCACAGCTATATTTATTCACACCATGTAAGCTAGAAAGGTCTCTTAGAATTGGTAGTACTGGGGGGCTCAGTGTGTCATTGGTGGCATTTGCATGGCCTCTGTGAAAGCCAGCTCAGAAACAGCACTGACCCTAAAATAAGGAACTCACCTGGTTTTGAGTGGTGGGCCCTCCTCCACCTCCCCTCCAAATGTAGTTGATGGTAGAGCTAACAAGGCCCTTGGATCCATTTGAGGAGTGACTCAGTTTGACTATGGGTGGTAGGGAAGTGATCAAGCAACCTCCAGGAGTGGAGGTCTTCTTTTGCCTGTGTTGCTATGGTCAGGTGACAGGATTGATCAGGTGTATCCTCAGCATGCACAAGTACAAGTGTGGTTTGAAGTGAAATGGGATGAATCAATCCTCTGCCATGCCATAGTCCAAACTGTTCTTCCTTGTTTAGGATGGTGACATTGAAATAGGTGAGGTATTTGCCTTAGTATAAGTCAGCACAACTTCACAGGCTTCAGTTTTGAATACCAGCGTTAATCCTGGTTGCTCCTGATTTAAAGATATTTCTAAAGCCCAGTTCTGTAGGGAGGATACCGTTTTGAACTGAAAGGTTGCTGGATACCTGGTGGGTCTGTGCTAATGCACAAGTTCAGCTTTGTCTGCCTGCCCTTTGCCTGTTTTTGTTGTATTCTTATGGTTTCTGCACTCTGTAGTTAATGTCATCAAAGGACAGATAGCTTAGCTGACAGAAGTGAATGGTATGTGGTGCTCATGTGTCCATCAAGGTTGCTGCATGTTGTTTGGCTCATAAAATTTAGGAGCAGGTCATGTAATGTGCATGAACAGTGAATTCTCAAACATTTTCATCTGTTTTGAACACTCTTTTTTATAAGCTTGTCAGAGGCACTAGTCATTGAAAACCTGGTTCTCCCCTCACCTGTAGTAAGCATTTAAATTAATGCAGTTAATAGGGTAAATGAGAAGAGACAACTGTCACACCAAGAGATTACAGCAAGTCTGAAGTTTTAACCAAATGCCAGTTAGTTCATTTTCTTCAAATAAGAAGGCTGTTCAACATAAACTTTGAAAATGTAAATAAGGTTGCTGAACACGAGCAAATGAAACTTTACAAGCCATTCCAGAGGGAAACATTTCACAGTACAACTGAGAAACCACAAGAGAAATTTCAGCCCAAAGGGGTAAGTTTAGCACACGTCAACTGCTCCAGCCCAGGCACTTGTACCAAAGGGGTATTCCCAGCTGCTGTAGACCAGGTGCCATCTCAAGCTGTGCTTCCCTAGCCTTTTGAAAGCTCTACATGTGGCTCCTTTCTGCCAGAGCTCATTAACATTCCTGTGGATACAGTGATGTGGCATGGTACTTTTCCAAAGAATGCCTAGGGGGCCTGATCATCAGGTGGTGTAAATCAGCATTGTTTCCATAGAGCTGCTCCAGTTTATGCCAAGTGAGAATCTGGTTCAGTACCTTCATTTTGCTCCTCATAAGTGTCGCCAAGAAAACATTTCTTTTAATGCTCTGTACGCCTTTGGCTGTTGTGTGGCTTAAGCAAGTTGTCCTACTGGCATATTTATGAATAACATGGTCTGTGTGGCTCAGGCTGTCTGAGGCTTAAATTTTAATTTTCTTGCCTTTCATATGCTGTAGCCCCTCCTCTGCATTTAGTCTCTAATTTTGTCACGTGTTTGTTTCTCTCAGATTATGGGACCAGAGCTTGCACCGTGTTTTGCAGTTCAATAACATGCTGACAATTTCTGTATGGAATGCTTCTAGAACAGTTAATGAGACAGTTTGAATGATATTAAAAGGTTTAATTTTTTTCTTTGGCTTTTCTAGAAATGCACCTACATTTATCTGGTTTTGTGCTTTTTTTTTCCCCCTTTTTCTTTCACCAGGTTTTAATGGTACGATTTGCATCTTTATTTGATGCAAAGGAACGTACTGTCACCTTCCTGAGTGGAAAGAAGTACAGTGTGGATGACTTACATTCAATGGGAGCTGGTGATCTGCTCAACTCAATGTTTGAATTTAGTGAGAAACTAAATGCCCTGCAACTTAGCGATGAGGAAATGAGTTTGTTTACAGCGGTTGTCCTGGTATCTGCTGGTAAGGAGAGAAAATTACCTTGCACCTTTGCCAAAAATTGAATGTGGCTCTCTATGAAAAGTTTTCTATAAAATGTATACCCTCTTATTTCATGTCTAAGTGCAGTTGAGTAGGTTTTAAGCTGCTAGCAGCCTGTAATGTACTTTTTAACATACCTAGTCTTTCTAATATTGCCTTTTAAAAAAAAGTGACAATGGCCTTGCATTTTCCTATTGCTTTCTATGTAATGCAAAAACACATAGCTGGCCCATGGCCGTTTAGATGCTATTTGTCTCACTCCTCTATGTTTCACAGGACAGCATCACTGAAATTACTCCTGACTTGCACAGCATAAGTCTTTGGATAAGGTGGTATTTTTGCTTCCAAGTGTTGTCATTTAAGTCTATTGCGTATTTTACTTAAGTCTAAATCCAACAGTTTGATCTCTGCCTATGTCAGCAAGAAAGCCCTATCATCTGCATCGTGACTTCCTACCACTGACGGCCTGCCAATCCACTGACATCTTCACCGGCCTCCTATCTTGTTTCAGTCCCTGGATATACACAACACCCTGGCCCAGATTCAAAGAAGGATTAAGCACCTACTTCTGTAGTATTATCTCAAGCCTCAAATTAGGCACATTAGCTCTGCATATAATGCCTGGAATACAAGATGCAGAATCCCTGCTTGCTGGGTAAGAAGCTGTCTAGAGGTAGGTAGCAGGAATGCTTGCAGCGCCAACTTAGACAACGAGCCAGCAGCTGGGGAGCACTGAACTCCTCGAACAAGTGCACGCCTTTCACATGAGCAATTTAGACCTATGTCTTACCAGGGAGGAGCACCCAGGCATGGTGCTATAGGCATGTGAGGAGGCCTCTTTGAACAAGGTAGGACAGTTCAGTCTAAGAGCTTTGTGCATGGCTGAACTGAAATGTCACAGCACGGGACGGGGCAGCTGTCGCCTCTTCAGTTTGTAAGCTGTGATAATGAGCAGAGGGTGGCACAGAGTTAGCAAGCTTGAAGAGCCAGAACAAATGGCAGTGTGAAGGAAGCATGGCACTATAATCTGAAGGAGGCTTGGAATTTTTTGATGAAAACGTTCTGTTAGCAGAGAGAAACCTGAAGTTTTAATTGCTTTTCCAAACTCTGGAAATTCATGACAAGAAGTGGAGGCAACCTTTAAAATAAGGACTGACAACCAGGTCTCTCCCCTTCTTCTGCACTGTAACTAGGCTTACAGCCACTCTTCTTGCTTGCTCAGCTCCTGGGTCCTAGAATATCTCATTCTCTGTGCCACCTGTTTTCAGTCTAAGTGGCTGTATCTGTTCTGTTAAATGTGCTTCTAGCACAGTGCCATCTTCGTGGCCTTTTAAGCACCATGCTGATTGCTAGCTCCCAGCAGGGATTAGCTTAGGGATGGCATGTAACATGTACAGCATGTAGTGTCAGCCATGCAACAGGACAAAAAGAGAAGGTGTTTGGTATTCAGGCTTTTTGCAGCTGCTGAGGATTTTTCAGATCATAGTTTGGACATTATTGTTGCCCATCTTAGCTACCTTGTGATCTGATCTGCAGTCTGAACACAGCCTTCCTGGGCATCTTCACAAAATTTTATAGGGTTTTATAAAGTACAGCTTTATTAGTCAATGTTGGGACTGTATTCCAGACACAGGGCTAACCCTGATGATCACTGTGAGTTCAAACATTTTCAGAGCCACTTTACTCTGTCATTTGAGACTAGATTGAAATGCTGCAGTTGTTACTTTGCACAAGTGAGTAACTGAATAGGCCTCATGCTCAGGCAGGTACTGAAGAACAGGAGTGGCCTCAGCAGAGTTCCTGGGGAAGATGCTTACAGTGCGAGGGATTGCCACGAGGAGGAGGTGCCTGTAGAACCGAAGGATTGTGGGCATGTGTTGATTAAACAGATCCTGAAAGACAGATCCTTGCATCCCACTCTTCGAGGAGTAGTGTAACCGAAGGAGTCATTTCCTATAAGGAGAGGTGGAGCTGCGTTAGAGATGAAGGAAGAGTCGAAGAACAGGATCAGAGAGAATGACATGGAGATGCAGGCAAAGGGAAAAATGCCATAAATTTAAGAAGAACTGAAGGTAGAAGAAAAAGGCCATTAAGACTTCTTCATCTCAGAAAAATGAAAGTTATTCAAGAGAAGACTGAAAGGAAGATAGTCAAGATTTACATCAGTTTCAAAATCAGAAAGGAGTGTGACTGTTAAATGCTGATCAAGTGATACACAATATAAAGTAACATGCTGCACTAATTAAAGATCTTTTTTAAGACTTTTAGTTGATTAAAGTTAAGAAAAAACTGAAGCCTGCCAATGGAAAAAATAATTAAGTCTCTAAATACTACTAGTGGGGAGAATGCTTGTCAGAAACATCTCCACTTGACACTGGATAAATAACTACTCTTAGGAGGGGTATTTAGAACGTGCAGAAGAAGCAGGGGTAGTGGCAAGGAATGTGTGTAACTCTGTGCATCCCCTCCTTTCCGTGTCATGTGGCAAAGAGAAAAAGCAGGATCACGCTTGGGTGATGCTGAGGAATTACTTTGGTACCATTCCAGAATTAAAAGAATGCTTCAGCTCTGGCTTCAGTTAGCTGGATGTGTTAAAGATGGAGGAGAGATAGCAAGGTGGATCATGGGCACTGAAGGAGGAAAAAGCAAGGTGGATGCAAAACTGAAAGAATGTGGTTTGTGCAGGTCTAGAGACCACATAATCCCTTAACTAAGGGTTGTGCTTTGTGGTAGAAGAATATAAAGTACACACCCTCTGTTATTCTCTCTAACTGGCATAATACTAACAAAATCTTCTGCTGGTCACTGGGAGCACCTGGAAGTAGACTGAGATGGAGAAGAAAGACTTAGACTAGTTGAAGAGAGGAGACTGCAGTAACTCACCCGAGGCAGCCAGGAAAGGCTGGGCTGCATTCTTCGCCTTCAGAGTCAAGGCAGTACCATTCTCGCTGTACAGAGCTCTTGAGAAACTCCATTGGTCGTGTTCTGTGCAAATGTCATTGTACCTGCTCAGAATAGAGCTGAGCTTTTGCAGAGCAGGGGGCAAGCAGGAGAGATCATTTAATAAAGGCAGAGAGATGTCTCCTCACTCGTGCTCTCTTGGACAGCAGCTGTCAAACATAATGGACAGTCTTCACAGAAAAGTGGAATGTGTGCTAATAAAAATTGTTTAATAGTAATCAGAGCTCCTAATTGTAGAAGATTCTGGAACAATCTTCCTAAAGAAACAAAACACATATAACTGCTTCAAGATGCATCCTTGAGTGGATTATGTAATAATTTTTCCTATAGCAGTAGGGAATTGCACTGAGTAGTCCAGGAGGACTTCCTAGACCATTCACCTGAGCAATCTGATTGGATTGACACTGACAGCATAAGGAAGGGATTCCCACTCTTGACTGTACGATCTGACTCAGTGTTACTCCAGAAAGCTGTTGTCATTCCCTGTCCCAGTTCTGCAAAGTGCTTAAGTATATGTACACATCAAAGCACATTTCTGTTTCTGCCAGTCACTTGGGTATGTATGTGCCCTGCTGAATTTACATTGTGTTTAAGAAAAGAAGCTACAGCTTGGAAAAAAACCAGCTACTGTGCATGGTTATGAGGTGAGATGTTTTACTTAAAAATTCATCCTTTTAAGCTGCTTACTTAGGTTCCACCTAAGGATACCAGGTGTGTTCTTAAATACATCTCTCTTGAAAGAGATGCTTCAGGAATGGTGGGAGTGCAGAATGTGAGAGCATAATATTTGTCTTGATGTTGACATTCTTGTTTTCCTCAGCTGGGAGTTTTTGGGTGCATCATGTTTCATTTTGTAAATGTTTCAGAACACGCTCAGAAATAGTGCCCAGTCATATGACAGCTTGTACTCCCTTTGCCCCTGAGGATCCCATTGTGCAGATACAAGTGTGGCTTGTCCTGAGTGGGATTTCCTCCTCAAACCTTCAGTTTAAGTTCAGGGTTCTATATCGAGCCCTAAGAAATGTTTGAAATTTTTACTTTCATGTGCTCTGTCTTTCTCCTTGGGTTGAAAGTTGTGATTCAGCAGCATATTTAAACATTTGCTTCAATCTGTCCTTCTCTGGAAACATGGGTTAGGGATCACAGAAATAGTGATTGAATGCTGCCAGTTTGGCATGAACTTAGTACTTTGAAAAGTTAATGCTAAATAACATTTGGAAGACTTTTGGTATGTGATTTAAAACTTCTGGCATAAGTATCTGATCTTTCTTGTGCTTGTTAATTTAGTCAGGAATTCTTGCCATGGTTTTGTGTTGTCAATTTTTTCCCCCCCTACCCTCCTGTTTTTTAATTTCTCTCTCTCCCTCTCTCCTTCTCACCCTGCCCTTCTGTTTAGATCGCTCTGGAATAGAAAATGTCAATTCTGTGGAGGCACTTCAGGAAACACTAATCCGTGCATTAAGGACCTTAATTATGAAAAATCACCCAAACGAAGCCTCTATTTTCACAAAACTTCTTTTGAAATTACCCGACTTGCGTTCGTTAAACAATATGCACTCTGAAGAACTGCTGGCCTTTAAAGTTCACCCATAGGCCTTTAGGTCTCATTTGTACTTGGACTTGCCTCGTGTTAAACTGTTTTGTGCTAAAATATGTATTTATACAGTTGTACCACTTGTTGGAGAGAGTTCACAGACTGTGAACAGTTGATAGCTGTCCCATAACCATGCAATAAAGCTTTGGCAGGTGCTTTCAGCTGGCAGCGGCACAGCCTTCAGAGTCCTCTGAGGCATCCAGGCCCAGCTGTGCCGCACTCCTGCAGAAGAGGCTGTGATGAGCCCCAGTAAATATGGACTATTCTTTCATTTAGGAAGAAGAACCACCACTGCCCTCTCACATAAACTGAATGCAAAGTAGCTGTGTATGTGCATATGGAGCATGGAATGGGGTGGGAACAATCCTGTGCTAATGGGAAAATGGAAGAGCTGATTTAATTGGTCTCTCACTTATCTAATAGATGTATGTCTGTGTCTCTTGGTAACTCACTCATGGTTTCACTATTGTTATTCCATTAAACCCGGTGGAATGATTTCAGCCTGCACCAACTCTTCACTGAGCGTGTGTTCATGCCATGTGTATATAATATAAATAGTTAAGTAGTGAGTGTTTATGGCTATATAAAGTACAGAGTTGTGTGTATATATGTGTATGTATATAAATAGTTCTATACATAAAGTATACATATAATTTCTTCACAATATTTTAAACTGTGAAGGAATTTAAACTTAAAACAGAAGGTGATCTATGGAAAGAACCAAATAGATGCACTTTGCATATTGCTGAACTAATTATCTGAGCATTTTTTAGAAAACATCAAATTTGCATTAATATGCTGTGTTTGTTAATTTAAAAAAAAAAACAACAAAAAATCAACAACCAAGAGGGGCACTAAAGAGACAGAGTCAGATTCAACTTCCAGAAGGGTTTTGTAGAGAATCTCAAGCAGAGATGGTTGGTTGTGGCACTAATGAGATTGATTGTCCATTGCCACTGAGGTTCTTGTGTTCTGATAAAGGTTAAATAAGCACCAGATGCTCTTCAAAAACTTCAGCACAGCCAGAAAGAAACTATCAGATGAATAACAACATCTGTCAGAAAAAGAAAAAATGGGAAAAATGTATCCATGGTTGCGTTTGGGTGTATGTGTGTTCTGTGACTGTTTATTTCTTGCAATACATCATTTTGCTGCTTCATTGCTAAATGAGAATTGAAAACAGAAATGTGAGATTCCCCATGTCTTTTCACAATCTGGGCTTTGTGGTTCCCATGCCTGTTCTTCTGGAGCTCTCCGTTGGTGCGTGTGCATGTGAGCGTGTGTGATGTGCAGAGAAGGTGCATTAGATGGTCTGGATTTTTTTTTTTTTTTCTTAAAAAAACACCACAAAAACCAACCAAACAAATGGGACTTTTTTTGTTGTTTATGCCAGTAGCAAATTACAAAGCAGATCCACAAGGCTTAAGATTTTGCTGCTTTTCCACCTAGGAAAGCAGCTCTCTATGGGGTTTTTTCCATTTGTAGCAGGACCTGGCACCAGAAAAGAGGAATTACAAGAAGTCAAAGCAGTTGTGTTAATTAGTTACATTTATGTTTTGCTAATGTGGGAAGAAGATGCTCCATCACCCTCCTTAGGTTAATTTACCTTAGAGGTAGCCCTCTGGGTCTCTAGTGTTGGTAACACTACACTTCGGAGGTAATCTGCTCCGGGTAGTCAAGGCCAGGACTCAGGAGGCCTCCAGCCTGCAGAGCTCCTGCCCACACCAGGGTGGGTTGAGAGGAGCCGTCCTGCCTGTGGTGGAGCTGGAGCAGAAGCAGACCTTTGCCTGCTGCTCAGCGTTGGGATCTGGAATGGGAAGAGGGAAGGCTTGCACCCTGCTGTGCCTTTGGGCCAGGGTTCGGCCTCAGACAGAAGAAACGGGCTGAGAGCAGGGAGAGCAAGTGCTTGGTAAGAGGTGGGGAAAATTCAGCTGTAGCCTTGGCTAAGGAGCAGAAGAGCCCACCCTTTCCCCTCCTCTGCAGCTGCTGCAGACAGAGCTGTGCTGCTTCAGGCTGCTTTAACCACTGGGTAATGGCCCCTTCGTACGTACAGTTTTGCTACCCAGATGTGCTATCAGGGCATATTGTCCTTATTTCTGTTAACAGTCTGCATCCTGCCAGTATTATTTGTTTGAGAGCTTCACTGAATTATGCATTGAACCATTCAGACTTTTGAGAGGACACAGTCACACGGTTTTTATTATTTAGGAGCTGAAATTACTTCTTTGTAGACCCCATTTCACACATGGAAAGTACAGTTAGCCCTTGGTTGTTCTGGGAGGGAAGAAGGCTTCTTAAAGAGATTGCCACCCTACAGCTGTGTTTTCTTGTGTTTTGTTTTATTTTTTTTTTCTTCTTAAAACTGTATTATTAAGCCTTTAGGAATGTATAACCAGGACTGAGTAATTACTGCTTATTAAATTTTTTTAGTTAGATTGACCATGTATGCCTGTAGATAGATATTCTAACTTGTGCAATTTCATTTGAAATAATCTTCCTGTACATAATGGAAAAACTCACATAACAGAAAAAAAAGCCCCAAACAGATTGACTGAACAAAAAGCTGATTCAAGTATGGTTCAAAAGTGACCCATGTATTACAAACCCTAGCTGGACTCTTAGAAGAAAATCTAAACTCATTGTGTTAGCTGTGTATTGTGAGCTCTTCTTTTACTGTGTCACTGGTTATACACTTGTTAAATGCTGAGATAATAGACTTCATGCCAGGCATTTGAGTACTGTAGATTGGGTCATTGCTGAAAGATTAATGTACTGTATGACTTAAATGAAATTTTTATTCTTGATTTTATTCTTGATTCTGTTCTTGTTTTAAAAGATTAAATATGGGCATTATGTCAGCAAGCTAAACTTGTGTGCTTGTGTTCTTTGTATTTCTCTGTATGAATTCTGGCGGGGAGGACAGCATGCTGGGATGAACAAAGCAGAAGAGATTCTCTTCTGGATGAGAACATCAGCTGCTGTAAGGTCACGGGGCTGTGCTGAGGCACAGTGGCAGGGAGAGCCGGCATCTCCCTCTGTCTGTCTTCCCAGATGCTTGGATGGGGTTTTCTGGTGCTCTTCATTTGCTACAGTTACAGGGCTTTTTGGGGGGTACATCATTAAAATAGTTATTATAAATGCTGCATTAATTTGGAGACTACAGCTTTGAGAAAAGGATGCACTAAAGGATAAAACTGAAAAAACAGGTACTGTTTGGTTAAGACAAGTCTTTGTGTTATAAGAGAGGTAGAGAAAAAACAGAATTGAAAGGGCAAAGATCTGTTCAATTTTTCCTGCTTGATTTCCTAGTTTAGAGTGCGCACTCTTTTAGAAGATAAGAGAAGCTTCTCCAGACAATATTATATCTACTGGTGTTTTGAAAAAAGGCACACACCAAAAAAAGTTGAACAAAATTATGACAGCCAGCACTGGAAAAAATAACAGCACAAAAATGCTTTTTCTTTTTTTTGTGGCAGGTTTTCTCTGGTGCCATGTTTGCACATGGCTTTTCTTGTTGCCACAAAGTCTGAGCCCCTGTGAATAGTGCCACAAGACACAGAGGTTCCAGGGCCTGGGAGGTCCTTGGGAAGAGCTCTTTAAAACTGTTGCTGAATTGCTCTGGATGGGCCACATTCTTCCCTGTTTGGCTGCAAGAGCCTTACCACAGCAAATGAGGGGGCAGGAAAGACACTTCGCAGCAAAAACATGATTCTGTTGCCCTCACTCTCCTACCCTCCCAGGCTGCCAAGATGCTCTGGGGAGGAGAGCATGAAGCATTTGTTCTTGTTCATGGGAAACTTGCTGAGCTCTGAGTCTGCAGTGCTAGCCTGAGTATGAATGTGCCCACAGCAGCAGCCTGGCCTGTCCTCACTCCACCAGGAAAGGGTGAATGTCACAAGGAAAAGAGAGGTATGAGTGTTCCTGTGTGAAAGTGTAAAGTGATGAGGGTGTGGGCAGCCAGCTACCTCCTGTTCTGGCTCATGACCCAGGGGCTGTGCTGGGCGGGAGGGAATCGGCATTTGCAGCTCAACCGCAGAGCACTTTGATTACAGAAACAGTTCCTACAAGGAAGTAATTGGTACTTCCTCTTCTTTGATGAGTACAACGAGCAGCTGCAAGAGCCTTCATCAGTGAATGCCG
>VZTJ01003503.1:488934-519411 GCA_013397795.1 Orthonyx spaldingii
TACCCTCCCCTCGCCCCCCCCCCCCCCCAGTTTAAGATTGTAACTCAAATTCATCCATGCAACAGTGTCGAGTGCTACTTGTATGATGGTACAAAGGCAGAGGAAAACAACGATGTGTCAAAAGCCCATCTGGCCCAGAAACTGCAGTTCAAAATGAAGCACATCTAGAGAGGCTGGCTGCTGGATTGCTGCTGTACAACAGCTCTTCTCCATCGTGTGTGATGCTCCATAGACCTCATGCAGGCAGCCCTGGTTTCGCTGCAGTAGTAATGCTGTATAAAATGAGGCTGATGCTAATTTCCTCTTGTATGCCACTTTGGTAGGTTCAGTCACCAGCACACTGCTGAAGATTGTCTCTGACCTAGGCTGGAAACTAAATTGGTTCGTGCATAGTCCCAGAATATGGGAGGTTCTCGAGGAGAACCTCAAGTATCCTTTGGTCCCCTTCCCTCTGCTCATGCAGAAGCCTCAGGACGCAACCCAGATCTGTGCACATCCTGATAGCTGACTCCTCTTCTGCACAGCACTTTGGGACAGAGAAAACACATGGGTAAATGGTCAACATAACCCGCACCTTGTTTCCCAGGGGCAGATGGCAAGAATTATTTAACAATTTAACCATGTTGCATTTCCATGATGCCTAAACTAACACCCCTCAGGCTGGCTTGTGGTGCAGAGCTCAGTCAATACTGTATGAAGGATTTTTTTCTTTTCACCTTCTTATCCTTGCCCAGTAGGAACCTCTCCAGTCTTGCCTCATGCTGCTTAACATGTGTGTGGCTTGGCAGCCCTATTTCCTACTATGCAGTGTGCCTTTGCCTCTGTGTGCCCAGGCACAGGCTTCCCCTTGTTGAGAGTTTGGCATGGGGCCAAACTGACCCCCCCCACACACACCTGCAGGGGAACATCTGTGCCTTTATAAGAGAATAAGCAAAACTGCCAAGTTAATGCATCGCAAAATGAATGCTGGTTCTTGCACTTCACCAGGAGAATTCAGTCATGTTTTCCGTAATTTGTGAAATTCGTGGAAAGCTGCCAGGTGAAAAACGTCCTGGGGGTGTTGATTGGCAGCCATCTGAACAGGAGCCAGCAGTGTGCCCAGGTGGCCAAGAAGGTCAATGATATCCTGGCCTGTATCACCAATAGTGTGGCCAGCAGGACCAGGGCAGTGATTGTCCCTCTGCACTCAGCACTGGCAAGGCCACAGCTCAAATCTTATGTTCAGTTTTGGGGCCCTCACTACAAGAAAGACATTGAGGTGCTGGAGCATTTCCAGAGAAGGGCAATAAAGCTGGTGAAGGGTCTGGTGCAGTACTCTGATGAGGAGCAGCTGAGGCAGCTGGGGATGTTCAGCCTGGAGAAAAGGAGGCTCCGAAGGGGGACCTTATTGCTCCCTGCAGATAGCTGACAGGAGGGTGTAGCCAGGTGGAAGTCGGTCTCTTCTCCCAGGTAACAAACAACAGGGCAAGAGGAAATCGGCTCAAGTTGCACCAGAGGAGGTTTAGACTGGATATTAGGGAAAATGTCTTCACTGAAAGGGTGTTCAGGCTGCCCAGGGAAGTGGTGGAATCATCATTCCTGAAAGTGTTCAAAAAACATGTAGATGTGGCACCTGGGGACATGGTTGAGTGGTGGACTTGGCAGTGTTGAACTTGGTGATCTTGGAGGTCTTCTCCAACACAAATGATCCTTTGATTCTATGATTCTGTAATTATTTACAATCATTTACCCTGTGCCTCACAGAAGCTCTGTGCTACAATGACAACATATCAGGAAGCCCAGTACTGTCACTCAATGGCTGCTTGCTTTTAATATATCTGCACACAGCAAATGCTGTGATAATCCTGAGCATAAACGTACCATTTTCATATCACCAATGGAGAGGTCCTTCCATTGTTTTCTGAGGCAAAATAGGGCGTCACTTTTTAACTTCACGGTAAAAAAGCCTTTGTTGGCAGCTAAATTCATGTAAGCTCTGCACAGGGTTGTTCTTGCACGGGAACCTTGCTTGAGCATAGGTGGGCTGAATTAAGGCACTGCTGTGAATAGCTAGGGGGATCGCCTGCCAGCAATACCAGGAATTAACTTACACCTGCAGCCAAAATTCCTTGGCATAAATGAGCAGGCTGTGGGCTCAGCCTTTGCTCCTTTGTAGGGGTGTCAGCCTCCCCTAGCTGCCCCAGGCACCACAGCTTCTGATCCATGCTCAGACTGAAAAACTGGCTCTGAAAAACCTCCTAATGCACTGAAGACAAAACAAGAGTGTGTCACATTTGGGGGATTGGAGGAGATGAGGAGATGACAAACATGGGATGGGCTGGGATAATAGGGCTTGGTGACTACATTCACAGCTAATAATTGTTTTCAAATCATGAAGAAGGTCCCTGTGTTTGCTCCTTCCCACCCGCCAGGTGTCTGCAGGTCTGTAACCAGGTCAGGATCTTTAAAAATAGTTCTGGGCCTGCAGAGCAAAGTGCTTGCAGGCTCTGATGTCCACACTGTACTTGTCTGTGGTGAGGCTTTCCTGTTGTGGCTTGGCCTTCAAACATGCTCAGCACAAACCCTGGATGGCTGCTGCAGTATTTGCTTTGCCTCTTCACCCATCTTAGCCCCCAAAATGGCCAGAAACAGTTACAACAGAGCTAAGCTTGCCTTAGTGCTACAATAGTTCCCTTGGTTAGTCCTAGCATGTCATTAGAAATAAAAGAAATAAAACTTGTAGGACCCTCAGAACTGGAACACAGCTTTGTGTGCCTTTTCACGAAGGTCTACAGACATGCATACGTACCCTCGCTGTCATGGAGTTACTGATCATGGAATCATAGAATAGTTTGAGTTGGAAGGGATCTTGAAGATCAGCTCATTGCATGGGCAGAGACATCTTCCACTAGAACATGTTACTCAAAGCCCCATCCAGCCTGGCCTTGAACGCTTCTAGAGATGGAGAATGAACCACTTCCAGGGGTGGGGCATCCTGTTCCAGTGCCTCACCACCCTCACAAGTAAAGAATTTCTTCCTAATATCCAATCTAGACCTGCCCTCTTTCAGTTTAAAGCCATTAACCCTTGTCCTATCACAATATACCCTTGTAAAAAATCCCTCTCCAGTTCTCTTATAGGCCCCCTGTAGGTACTGGAAGGATGCTATAAGGTCTCCCCAGCATCTTCTTCATCCCCAACCATCTCAGCCTGTCTTCATAGGAGAGGTGCTTCAGCTGGTTTACCACCTTTGTGGCCCTCTCTGGACTCACTTCAACAGGTCCATTTCTTTCTTATGTTGGGGGACCCAGACCTGGATGCAGTACTCCAGATGGGTTCTCATGAGTACAGAGTAGAGGGAGAAAACCTCCTCCCCTGACTTGTTTGCCACACTGCTTTTGATGCAGCCCTGATATAGTGACAGCATCTTGTCTTACAAACTGGCATAATTTAGGCTCAACAGCTAATTCAGCCCAGTGACCCAACCACAGTACTTTGCACTGTACAAATCACCTGATGTCTAGCAACTGCTGAGGCTTCCACAGAGGAGACATCAGTTTCAGCCTCATCCTACTGGGGTGCAGCCATATTTCTGTGAGAATGCTCTCCCAGCACAGCACGTGTGCCTTTCTGCATGCTCAGGCTTGGCACTCCTGAGGCTGGCTCAGGGAAGGGAAGGTGCCCTCAGTCAGGAGTGTGCATCCCTCAGGACTGTGCATCTCCACCTGAGGCAGCAGCGTCAGTGCCTCAGAGCCTGTGGTGCTGCTCTGTCTGGCCAGCCTGGCAGTGGAAAGACCTGAACGAGTGCGACTACATGGCTGTGAGTCACATTCCTGGTGTTATTGCAGCTATGGCTTGAAATGATAAAGTGGTGTAGTGAAGGCAAGGCCTAGAGAGGAACAGCCGGGGTTTAGTCCCTACTCTGTCTTTTACTTGCTGTGTGCTCTTGGACACGTCATGTTCCCTCGCTCTGCCTGGGTTTCCCTGGCTGCACAGCACAGCACTTACCACTTGTGAATACCATGGCCTCCCATTCCATAATGTTAGCTGGCTGCTGGGACAGGCTTGACAGGAGCCTATGTATTGCCCAAAGTGCTGAGGAGCTGCCAGGTATTAGCAAGGGACCTTCCTGCCCTGGAACTTAAACACGCAGCTACCAGGGTAGGTTTGTCTCCTTTGGAGCGTCTTAAAAGATACAAGAAAGAGCAAGACTCCAGTGGCTCAACTTGTTAATACAAGAGGACTTTATTGAAGTATAAAAGGAGTGCCTTGAAGGAAAATGGTGTTTCTTATATATTAATAAAGTTTAATTGCAATAAGAACAGTATTTGAAAAGGACTGCATAAAGTCCTTACATTTACTTTAAACCTGGTGTTACAGTTTCAAACGAACCATGTGTGTTCATGTATCCCTCCAATGAAGTGTGGACTATGTTTCCTTCACATTTCCTCTTGACACAGGTATGGCCACAGCCTCCTCTATGCTGAGAATAGTTTTAACATGAAGGTCTGTCTGAATCTCTGTGTTCTAGCTTCAGATGGACAAATGTTTTCAACACAAGCACTTCAGAGACGCCTGTATGCACAGAGTGCTGGAGTGAACTCACAGCTCAAACCGCAGTTCAAGGTCTTCATCATTTTGTTGCTACAGAAAACAAACCATTTGTGAGGGCCTAGCTTTAGGGAATGGTGACAAGGTAAGCATTATTCAGCTCCAAAAAAAGGCAGGTTAAGAGAGTATCAAACTCCTCTGTTCCACTCACCTCTCCACCCAACAGTATCCATCCTGAGTCTCCCCCAAAAACACTGGGATGCAATGGATGCCTGTGCCACCCCACTTCTGCAGAGAGGCCAACACCTCCCTCAAAACCCATCTTCATCAACCCCTTTAAACTGAGCTGCCAGATTTTGCTGCACAGCAACGAGAGACCAGAGGCAAGGCTCCTGAACTGCTCCATTCATGCCACCCTGCTGATCAAAAATTGTAAGAATCACAGAATCATAGAATCATTAAGGTTGGAAAAGACCTTTAAGGTCATTAGGTTCAACCATTGACCTAAATCTGTTAGGTCCACCATTAAATCATGACCCCAAGTCTACATCTACAGTTTTGTGAACACATCCGGGATGCTGATTCCACCACTTCCCTGGGCATACTGTTTCAGTGCCAGATCACACTTCCAGTAAAGAAATGTTTCCTGATATCCAATCCAAACCTTTGCTGGTGCAACTTGCAGCCACTTCCTCTTGTTCTTGGGAGAAGAGACCAATTCCCATCTGTCTACAACTTCCTTTCAGGTGATAAGGCCCCCTCTGAGCCTCTTTCTCTCCAGTGATGCTGCAAGAGGGGCTGTTCCCTCCATAAGTGACTGGATTGGCCAGCTGAGAGCAGTCTTCAGCCACAGAGTGAAATTTGTCAGTGTCAAGCCCAAAGCCTTGACCAAACAGAAACTGCCTGCTTGGGGTAGAATCAGCTACTGCAAAGGCAAAAACGTGCTGTCTTGCAGGAGGGCCACCTCCTCATGCACAGCCTGAGCATGCAGGAGAAGAACTCTGTCCCCAGCCCATCACCAGTGTAGACCCTTCCTCTGAGCTTTTAGCTGGAAGGCTGAAAATGCAAGTTTAAAAGAGTCAAAAACAAGCACCTGAAGGAGAGAAGGAAGTGAAAAATCCAGTGGATAAAGGGCATTCCCTCAACCTAGAAATGTACTCCAAAAACCTTCACTTCCTTACACATAATTTGCAGCATCATCCTTTTAGTTAGTCTCATCTAAGTACCTGGATATTAACCTGTGGCTAGACACGAAGCTGCAGGGTCCTGCCTGGCTGTGCTTCTTCCCCTGAAGGGAGCTGTGTTATTCCTCAGTATTTCTGGAAGGGGGCACTCTGGCTCCAAGATTGCAGCCCATCTCACCGCTCTCTGCTTCTGGTTGCCGCTCAGCCCAAAAGGGAAGCTGTTAGGAAAAAATAAACAGTTTATATCCAGCTTTGAGACAGAGACATTAGAAAGAGAGGGATAAACTGCAGCTCTAGGGACAAAGATAATGTAGAAGTGAATTTATTGAAATGTCAGGGCAAATGGGAATGACATAACCAAATAATCGAAAGGGGGAAAGAAAAGAAAGTATCTGAGATGATAAAAAATTAAAATGGCAAACACAGCACGACAAGGAGCAATTACCCTGGGCTGGAAGCAAAGAACATGTACAGCACAGAGATATACAGACAGTAGTGGTAGAGCATAGCTCGAAATGAAAACAATAAAACAAAAATATAATTAAGAACAATTCAAGCCACCCAGATGCATTTGTGGTTCAGCTCGGATGCCAAATTCAGTTAATAACTGCTTCCAGCTGCTCAGCAATGCACAGCCATTTCTCAATGCAGCCTCTGCATCGGAGCTGGGCAGAGCATCAGCTCCACAGACACCGCACTCACAGCATCGACCCTGGAACACGGCAGGGCAGCAGGAGAGAATTAAAGGATGGGAAGAGCCCCATAATCACTGCTGAGCATAATTGGGATGCAACGTTGTCTGTTGAACTCTTGGTGGCGGGCATTTGGCGAGGGGAGGGGGGACGTGTTGCAGCATTAGAGCTGGAGCATCAAAGTGATGTCTCTGTAGGGTCTCTGCCTTTGCCCGTGGTTCCCGCCCCACATCTCCCCTCTCAGCTATTGTTTCTTCTGGTGAAAGAAAGATGAGGGAATGAGCCTTAAGAGCAAGCAGCCCTTTACAGAACAGGACTTAACACCAGCCCCAGCCTCTATGCTTCCCCTGGGGCCTGGAAATAATATTACCAGATACTTTTAACTTTCCTCCTTTTTAGTTATTGATTTTTTAAAAAAATCTGTGTATTAGGATTCACCTTTTTCTGATTTTCTGGTTTTTTTTTCTTCCCAAACCAGGAAGGCTCACAACTTAGCTTTCTCCTGTTTAAACACAGAGATTCCACCTGGCCAGCCACTGGGTGCTGGGGCACCCACACACACAGAGACACAGAGACACACAGACAAACACTTGTGGGTGCACACACAAACACAGTTCCAGCACCTGGGGCTTGATGGGGACCATCAGCTGCAGGCATGCAGGCACGGACTTGCAGCATGAGCATCTCCTAAGTTTCCCAGAGGATGATGTTTGTCCTGAAAGACAAAACAGTCCTCATAGAATCAAATAACCTTTAAATCACTTCTGGGAGGCAGGGCAGGGAGACTGCCAGCAAAACTGAGAACAAAACAAAGACAGAGAAGAGGCATAAGGGGGAGCTGGAAAACATTTTTTTCCTCTCCATCCCCTTTTTAAATTAACATCAAGGCTAGTCTGTGATGCTTGAAATGGCCTGTGTTTGTTAATCACAGCTCATTTGGTTGTGTAGGAAGGTATAAACAGAGTTTCATGTGTGACTGATGGGAGCTGTGAGCCAGCCCCCTGGTTGATTGCACTGCTCCCATGAACAGCAGCTCTTAATGTGTTTATATGCCAGGCCCCCACTACAGAGAATTCTACTGGAGTCTGCTGTGGTTGGACTTCAGCTGAGAGAAAGGAAACCAGCTCTGCTGTGCCTGTTCTCAAGTCCCATCTCCAGCAATACCTCCTGTCCTTGCCAGATGAGGCAACATCAAGGTTTACATCATGTCTTCTACTGCTTCCTTTGTTCCTGCTCTGCCCACTTGCCAGTCAAAGAGCAGAGACCCCTGTTCTGATCTTCTAGCACCTCCAGCCATACATATCCTCTCCTTTCCTGAGACCCCTCCTCATCTCCAGTAGCCAGCTGGCAGGTGTGCAGCCAGCTTCAGACTCTCCCACATCCTGCTTTGCCCTGCCTGCCTTGTCTGGATGCATCTTCAGTTCCTGTTGCCTGACTCAGGGCTGTTGGATCTTCCTTGCTCCCACTGGCACTTCCCTGCTTGTTGTTGATCGTCTCCCCCTTCTCCACCTTAACGAAAGTGTTCCCTTGCAGCCTCTCTCATCCCACCCCCTGTGACATCGGCCAGAGTTGGCCACAAAGACAACATAAATTTGCACTGAGAGTCCGATTTGTGCCTGGGAAGCCCAGTAGCAATCTATAGCGTTTTATTGAAGGCAGAGTGATCAAGGAGGGGAAAAGAATTAAGGAGTGATTTGCCATAAGACCAGAAAAATGGTTACCAAGTACTGAGCAGCATATATGACTGACAGCTCTGTAATGCCATAGATGCAGCTGTGTCAGCCACAGCTTTCAAGCTATTTAAGCTGTCAACCATTTGAATTACTTTGGTTTCTCTACCTATTGACTCAACACCAGGCTACTGTACCAGAGATCTCAAAGATTATCTGTTCAGGTGGGATGGCAAGAACCCAGTTCTGCTCCATTTAACTCCTGCCAAGACAGCAGCTCTGAACAATAGCAGGCTTTTAGAGAAGGGTTGTAAGTGCATTATCAGGACCAGTCTTGCATTTAAAATCTTCAGACTACATTGATCTTTTGCTGTGGGGAATCCCAGTTTATTTTCTTCCTTGTTTACATATAACCCTGATTCAGCTTTGAGATGAACAGTAAGGGCATAGGAAAGCTTGTCCTTCAGACACTCTGTGGCTCCAATATTGCCTCTTGGGACTGATCTGCTGTTCAGAAATTACCTCCATGGCAAGATGCCACGTGCCTTTCGCAGGGTTGTGCTGGTGCTCGTCCTGCTGGATAACCATAGTGTTTTCCTTCATCTGGAAAATAAAGTGAGACAAGAGAGGCTTTCAAACCAAACTTCTCTGTGACCCTGCCATGCTTTTTGCTCACCTTCACCTCACATGCAGGGACCTGCTGCCATCTCCTACCATTTCTGTCTGTCTGTGGTCTGTGTTGTATCTCCTGTGGCTCTTGGCCACTCAAAGATCTTTGGTGTATGTATAACAAGATCAAGAAGATTGATCCCCAGACTTCCCACCCTTGGACACTCAGAGGACAATTTATGGCTGCACATAAAGATGATTCAAAAACTCCAAGAGGACATGAAAATATTTGAAAAGTTAATAATTACCTAGTTGGTCTGAATTGCCGTAATCACCCTACATCCCTGCAACAGATGTTTTACTCAGGAGATACAGGAATTGTCTTAAGAGAGTAATTCTGTGACCCTGCTAAACCAGTTGCATCACTTTGCTGCTTGTGCTGAGTGAGCCACAATGATGACGTTTTCATCATCTCTCATCTAAAGATGGAGAAGGAACTGAATAAACGCTGGCTGCAAATTTCCATTTCTCTTTCACTGTCATATCTGAGCCCACCAGAAAATGTTTGTCTGCTGTGGGAGAGTTGGGGAGCAACCACTGAACGACTGATAGGTTATGAATTTAATGACACACAAGGCAGACTTTGCTGAGAACTTTACTGATTGCACCCTTCCCTACAGGCTGCACTGTGGCGTCCTTGCGACTGAAGAAGCCCCCGTGGTCTCTTGGAACCTGGCTGCTGCTGTGTGGCCAGGGGCTCGGCAGCCCACGGTGAGCAGCATGAGTTGTTATCTGAGGTCAGAAAGGGAGTTACTTAAATTCAGCCTCATTGGATGATTGTGGATGACTATGAAAAAGCCACCAAGGGTTTGGAGCTTATGGGTTCTCCATGTGCACTGTTCTGATTCACAATATCATACCCTAATCCTGTGCCTGACAGAGATTTCACGTCAACAGGAAGGATTTTTTCTCCATCATGCCAAAACTATTGTGGACTGCCTCAGACATTTCAACACCCTCAGTGATAAATGTCCAAGTCAAGGAGATGCTCAGCTATTTAGCAATATGTGTATGTGGCAATAAAGTTGTACAAGGCTAAGAATTCCTGTCATGTACTTTTCATCAGTGTAATAGAAAGAATTATGTAGTCAATCAAGCCTAATAGTGATTATGCATCTAATTTTTGTTCAGCCAAAACAACATCAAGGACAAGTTTTTCAAGAGCTCTTGACTATGTCAAAAAAGTGCTAGCTCAATTTTTTTTTTTTGGCTGCTACTCTCATTAATTAACATGATTTGTGCTTCCATTGTGATGAGAAGCACTTCAGAAAGATGCCAAATATAAATATAAAAATTAACAGCAAAGTGAGTTCAAACTAGAAGACACTGGTTTAGGGAGACACAGCTAAGTTTTCCCACACCATCACTTTCTTGTATTTCTTTATTTAGTTGGCCCTTCTCTAAAAAGATCATAAATCCCTCAGGGAAGAGTAAGCCTTACTGCTGAGGCTGCTAATGTGCATGAAGATTGCTGAATTATCCCCCAGCCTCCTTCCCTATTTGCAGAATATGTAGAACACTTTGAGGGCTGGGGTGAATTATGAAAAAAAGAAAAAAAACCTGACAGTTTGGTTTTAAGCCTCTTCAAAGGTAATCTGTTTCTCTGAACTTTCTGAAACAACAAAACTGTGCAGGAATAATATTAAGACATGGTTCAAAAGCATCCAAAGCCCTCTTCAGACTCCAAAGGCCTCTTCGGACTACCACTTGCATGCCACACATCCCTGAAAACCACTACACAGCTGCACAAGATCACATGCCCCTTGGCATACCCTGTAGCTCATAGTTTGAACCTTTGGAGCTGTAGTTCATCCATGAAGCCCTCTTTCTTCTAAGCCTGCCTGGCAGCCCGTGTGTGTGGCACCCCTGAGTAATGTAGACAACCCTCATTATCCTTATCAAGAAAGAACATAAATAAAAAAATTATTATGTGGCCTAAAGTATTAAAATAGCTTGTTAATCTCCTTTTCCTATTCTCATTCTCTTCCACCCTCAGAAGCTCATACTTTCATCTTTTCAGTCTAGCAGCCTTAGAATTAAGTTGTGTACATTTTTTCAGACCTTATTCATTTCTGCTAAAGAACATATTTCATGTTTGATCATAAGAATATAACGTGGAGTGCAAAAAGTGTTGAGCATGTTGATAATAATTAGCTGTGACTCCATTTAATCTTGAAATGGTGCACTTCCACAATGTGGGCCTTCATCCACTTTCTCCCCTATTTTCTCTCCATCCCACGTGGAGCCCTTTCTGTTGAACAAGCACTGAGCTTGTCTTTTGCCATAGTAAGGGGAACAGAATCTCTTCTTTAACCTGAGGGCACTTAACCAGCACTCTTGAGATCTCAGTTCCTCTAAAAAACACTTAAGAGTCAAAAGTTACTGATGAAAGGGAAGGGTAAAATCAATAGAGGTACACAAAAACAGAGAGAAAGAGAGAGAATGAAAGCATAATTTCAGAAATCTCAAGAAACTGGCATTTTAAAAAAAATTAGTTCCTGTGTGTTTCCTTGTCCTTCTTCTTTTATTCATGATGCCTCCTTCATATTCCTGGTGCTTTCAGAGCAGAATTAATTTTGGTGTTCTTTGCTGGACACTAGTAGAGATCAGAGAATGGCTCTGGGCTGACACACACACTCAATTCCCATCAACACTCAACCTGTGGTATTTTTGCCTTCCACCACCTCCATGTGTTATTTCTCACATCAGGCATGAAGATGCCAGTCTCTTGAGGAGGCTAATCTTTTCCTGAGGTAAAACCTGTGACCACAATTTATCCAGGCTCCTGAATGGTAGAATAATGAACTCATTCTCCAACTGAACTGTAGAGTTTATCCTGCCAGCACTCTCAGACATCAATTACTGCAATGAGTAGTACATCCTGAACCTATAACTCATAAGCATTTCTTCCTCAGTGTTAATATATATCCATTAATGCAAGAGCCAAAGAAATCACAGAGAAAATATCAGTGGAATTTATGTTACTTGACCTGTGGAAGAAAACACCAAGTGTAGCAGAGCAGGAGCAAACTTTCTGTTCCACATGGCTCAGTGCCATATCTTACATGCCAGGAGGATACTGAGACAGGAGAGTTGGAGGGGTTCAAGACACTTCGTTCTGCTGCAGACATAAAAAAGTGAATGGAGAATGAGGACCAGGCTGTTCTTTGTCTGGAAAGCAGCAGGTCTTTTACTCCATTGCTTCTGTTCCTCTGTCAGAACAGCACACCCACTTGCAACATACCTGTGCTTTCCAGAAGGAAAGGTCTTGCCCTCCCTGGTATTCTTTTCACTCTGTTCAATTAATTTTATTAACACCCTATAGACTCAGTCCTCAGGACTTCAGGTGAAAATGTTTCATCATTACAAGTGTTTCACAATAAGAGCCATGCAAAACCTACCAATGCTGTGTGTGTGCTACTATTAATTACCCTGTCAGAAAGCCTAGGAAGGCTTGATAAAATGAACTGCATTAAATCCACCATCCAGAGGAATTCATTCAAACAAGCAAAGCTGGCTCCGGCAATTGCAGGGAGACTTGTCAACAGTGCTGTGTACAAAGGGTGACATTCAATGTGTCAGGTATAGAAGAGATCAGGCTGTCCTACACTGCTCTAAAAGGTGTAAATATGACTCTTATTACTGTGCTATTTCTATATCATCAGTGCTCTAGGAAGGCAATATCATGTTATTCCCATTTTACAGACAGTTTAGCTTAAGACCCAAGCCCGAGATCACACAAAGGATCCTGGTGGGAATGTACTTTGGACCTCCTGAGCTTCAGTTCCCACCATCATCAACCCCTTTCTTGTCTCATTCTCAATGGTGAACCGGGTCTATACCCAAATGGCAACCGCAGTGCACCACATAACCCAAGTTAGAACTCAAAACGAGACAAGGGACAAGTGGGTAAGAGATGACACAGGTTTTAGCCCTGAGTGTGCCTCAATATCTGCAGGCAGAGAAGCTGGAGCTCTGGGAACAGAATTCACTTGGACTGGTCAAGTCCCAGGAACTGCTTGAGAAATTCATGAAGAAAATTCTATTCAAGGAACCTCTCACTGAACTCACTCCTAGATTCCCATTTACAAACCAGATATTTGAGACAGGACAAATATCCCCATCCTCCCCCTTTAGTGCTCATTTTGTGACAAGCAGGTAAGCAGGGCAATGAGCAAGATCAGCTCTGGAAATGCAGTACTGTAAGCAGAATGCCTGATACAGGATGCAGTAATGAAGATGCACCAAGCACACAATGTACTGTAAGACCTAAGTACTCAGCTGATGTTCAAAATCTTTGTAGTGTAGGATTCTGAATTTTTTCATATCTTTCTACTACTAAAAAGTACTAGAGAGATACAAAAAATGACATGGGAAAAAGTTTCTCTATTTAATCTAGCAAACCTTGTGAAATCAGAGGGGTAAATGTGAACAGGTAATTTTTGAAACCTGTTCACCATATAGTCTGGTAAGTTCCTTGTCCTGGGGTTTGGTGTAATTTAGATGAGCTCAAGCCCTCAAGATCCAAAGAAAACAACATAAAAACACTACAAGCTTCTCAGAGCATTTCTGGAGTCCTCAAAGGGCCAAATGCAGGCTTCATCCTACAGCCCCATGCGTGGAGACTGTAATTTTTCTCCCTATTATATCTTGGCTGAGTAACAAGACATTTTCCAAGATGAGTCAGTAAAACACACATAGCATTTTGAAGCAAGGCAATCAATCTGTTAAGAAGTATGTAACCAACATTTGTGTCACAAATACTGATGTTAGGCTGAGATGGAGATGCTGATACCATCAGTCCTGGAACAGATCCCAATGTGTTGATGATGGAATGCTCAATTTGTCCATCCTGGGTGTTCTCTTGCTGGCAACTGAATGCACACTGGGCCTTCTGGCTCTGAAAACAAGTTAGACATGCGTGGTATGATCACAATAACAGGCTTGGCTAACTGTCCTGCTTCAGGCTGTAGTGATAAAGGGCAGGAACACGTGGACAGCTGTGCTTACGTCATTATCATCTATTACCCCTTTTCCCATGTTTCGATCCTCCTTTCTCCACCCTAGTCTCCTCCCAAATGAACAAGAAAACCCTAATTACTTTTTGCTTCTCCATCTGGATAGATCCATATCCAAATTATGTACTTCTGGTAACAATACGTAGGTATTCTTAACCTTGTATGACTCACCTTGAGTCCTCTGTGCAGTTTTGGGCACCACAACATAAAAAAGACATGAAGTTATAAGAAAATGTACGAAGTAGGGCCACAAGGATGGTGAAAGGCCTGGGGAGGAAGTCTTATGCGGAGTGGCTGAGGTCACTTGGTTTGTTCAGTCTGGAGAAGAGGAGACTGAGGGGAGACCTCATTGTGGTTTTCAGCATCCTCATGAGGGGAAGCAGAGGGGCAGGTACAGATCTCTTCAATCCCCCGTAGCCTGTCGTGTCTGGCCATTGCTCATGTCATGCCCAGTGGTTTCTGATCACCTGCTCAGTCACTCAAAGGCAGGTAAGGGCACAGTCATCTCCCTGCAGATTTAAAAAAATACGACATGGTTTTCAGGCAGCCCACGATGTCCACACCAGCTGTGTACTGCAAGAAACGGTACGAAAAAATCCGGACAGAACTGGACTGATGTCACCCTGAACCTACAGAATTTATGACAGCAGACCAGAAGTGTTGGGACTCACAGCCAGGCTGTATTTCAAAGCAGGGAGACTTTAGAGGATAAATGGTTTCCTGCATCAATGTATTGGTATGTCTCTCACAAAAGCTATTGTTTGTGCTACATAGGTGCATAGAAGCAATCACAGCACAATGAACCAACCATTTCATGGAGAAGAACATTTTGAACGATGGAGGTGCAAACATTCTGCCCCACAGCTGCCATGGTCTGATCAAGCACCCAGCCTTCTACTCACAAGTCACAGCTTTGTGTCAAGGGCGAAGTCTGGCTTCTCAAACATCCACACTTCCACTTCCTTTGCCTTTCTTGTGAAAGTGACAGATAAACTTTACCTGACAAGGAAGATTTTTTCAAGTGCAGTACTTTTATAGTGAGGATGGATTCAGAAAAGATGTCAACCTGTTGGAGTAAGTCCAGAGGAGGGCCACCAAGATAATTAGAGGGGTGGAGCACCTCTGCTGTGAGGAAAGGCTGAGAGTATTGGACTTGTTTGGCCTGGAAAAGAGAAAGCTTCAGGGTGATCAAATTGTGGTCTTCCAGTACCTGAAGGGGGCCTACAGGAAAGATGGAGATGGACTTTTTACAAGGACGTGTACTGACAGGATTAGGGAAAATGGTTTCAAACTGAGAGTATGTTTAGATTAGATATTAGGAAAAAATTCTTTACTGTGAGGCACTGGAACAGGTTACCCAGAGATGTGGCCAAGCTGGATGGAGCTCTGAGCAACCTGGTGTAGTGGAAGATGTCCCTGTTCATGGTGGGGGGGCTGAAACTAAAAATCTTTAAGGTCCCTTTTGACCCAAGCCAATCAATGATTCTTTGATGATTCTCTGGAGAACACTGGCCTACACACAGTATAGATTCCCTCTTACGAAACCTTGGCACTATAACCTCAGATCCAAACAGGGAAGCTACTGCCCCTTTTTAAGACAGAAAATGCCAAAGGCATGCATGTGTATAAGATGTAGGAATGAAAGCTAAATGGTCAGTGAGGAAAAGTGTCTTCCCTGCAGATTAATCTCTGCATGACATCCACAGGAAGCAAGAGGAGAGTGTTTCTTCTGCAACAAGCACATCACAAAAAGGGATTTTTCCCTTCCCCATACTGATTGTTGCAAATCTGAAGAGCAGAGAGGGGCTCACCAGGGCACATCAAACATCATCCAAGCCTCTTGAAGCTCACAAAACAACAAAAAGAAATATTTTCTTCTTTGTCAGTAAAATTAGGGGAATTACAAAACTAGTCCGGAAATAATGATTCAAAAGTGCAGCACTGTATTTGCTGGCTCACGAAAACAATTCTTAAACCTGGTTTATTAGTCCAGCCTCTTCTCTTGGCCTAGACACCTATCTTGTCTTGACATCTCCTGGTTAAAATCCTTATTACCAACTTCTTTCCCACCAAAAAAGAAAACAAAGGGAAGCTTGTTAGCTGTTCTAAGGCTGAAAACACTGTCATCATGACCAGTTCTGGAAGTAGCACACTCATGGGAATGAGTGTAGGTACATTCAACTGTCTGAAGCCAAGGCTCGAGGCAAATCATATCAGAGCAGCACAGCTAGAAATGTGACAAGCTATAATTAACATTAGGTGATTGCCTAGTTTCACTACTGATTTCTTTAACAGAACTTGAAATTAAAATGAAATTAAGAAGAATCCCACACCTCACACCCCAAGTGGTCTCTGTGTGTCCTTTCTGCCCTGAGTTCAGACCAGCAGCCCAACCCTGGTGCTGGAGCTGGAGCTGGAGTGCAGCTCCAACAGCTCCAGGCTCCCAGGGCTGTGTGCCTGTCAGCTGCCCAAGGCACGTGGTGATTTCACCATGGATATTCCCAGCCCGGTGTGTTCCCTTGCCCTCAGCACAGGGCAGCCTGGGACTTGAAGCCACCCTTGGCTCCCAAAATGAACTGTCCCAGAGCACCTTTGATTTAAAGAGCAATGAGGAAAGCCTGGGGAATGCTAGCTACTGCAGGTCAAACCACCAGTGAGTCATTAGCTGCCCACTGTGTCCCTCTGCTCTCTGGCCTTCAAAATATCCCAAGCCTCACAACACTTGCTGATGTCCCAGATTGCCCTCATGGTCAGCAAAGTTAAGTCTGGGACAGGACTAACTCTGCTGTACAACCTGATATACACAATCCAAGCGCAAGCTGTAGTCCTTTCCCAACACTTTTGCCATCCATTTCAAGTGCCTTTTTACTGCACAGTGGTCTGGCAGACCTGCTCTGACACATACTGGAAGCCCCTGCAGACATCCTTATGCTATTTTTTAAAATACAGACTTCACTGCTACAAATGAAAGCTGAAAATGTCTCTGCCAGAGCACTGGCATCTGTGGGAGTAGAACTATTTCTTCACATAGGGTAAACAAGTTTTTACACACCAAATTAATTCCTCACTCCAGAGCTGGTCCTGAGAGGGGGGAAAGCAACCCACGTTGCTGCTCACTCGGTGCAAACCCAGCAGAGGCTTTGGCAAGGCTTCCCCACTCGGGTGCCTGAACTGCAGTGCTTGAAGGGATTCCATTTAAGGCAGAGCAGGGATTTCACGCTTTCCCTCTGGCTCCTCACATACAGCTCCTGCCTTTGAAGGCAGCCCCTCTTTCCACAGGCCACAGTGGCAACAAACCCTCGAGGTGCAGGCACAGCACTCCCCAGGGACACTGAGCCTGGCCTCAGGAATGTGCTCCCAGGGGTGCCGCACAGGGAGCTCGCGGAGCTCAGCATCCCTTTGAAGGCTCCCAGCACCTCATGTGGAAGGGGACCAGGAGCAGGAGCTGGCAGCCAGCCAGGAAATGCCTGTGGAAACCACCGTGAAACTATAGCCCAAAATAGGTTTTCCCATCTGGGACAGGCCAAGAAATTACTTTAGAGCCAGGCAATTCCTGATGGGAATGAAAGGTCTAGAGAATAAATCTAAATTGCATTGGAATATGGGAACAGAGATAACATCTGAATGAGGAAACCTTTTCCAATAGGTAGTAAGTACACCATGAAACACATTTGGCAATGCAGGAAGTCTTTTTCTACTTGAACTCTTTTGTACTGCCCTTACCCAATCCTTCTGTAAAGGTTTTAATTAAGAATGTATTTTTCATATAAAAATACCTCTTCTTCCAAGACTGCATTTAAAGATAGCCTGATGCACTTAATTTTCAGCTTAATTTCAATGAGTAGCTTTCCTTCAATACTTGCCTCTTGGGAGATGGTAAGTGCACAATTCATATGGCTTTTGGAGCTGCTGGGTCTTCACTTTCTGGGACAATTATGTGCATTCACCCTGCTGCAATGATGAAGTACTTTTGACAACACCAGAAAATGGCTCAGAAGTTCCTGCTATTTAAAAACATAAGGTGTGACGGATATTATGCACTTAGGATGATTCAGGCCAACAAGGATCTTAAAAGACTATGTCTGTGAAGGTGGCAGACAGTAATTCCCAGCTGTGTGTCATAGAGGCAACTTTCAATTGAGATTAAATAAACATTGACACTGGCACACTTAAGATCTACCATTCTGTCCTTCCAATTGCTTCATCATGGATATATCTTGGGAAAATACTGGAATTGTATTTCCTACAGTGCACTTTTCTAGCCTTTCAAGTCCAACTGCCTCCCATTTACACAACTCTCCCACTGAATCTGGTGTCTCTTAATGGTCCAAGCGACACACGCACCAAGTACATCCTGAGTTCTCATCTTTGAACAGTGATGCCCAGTGTTTTTTGGTTACATACTATAAAAAAGCCTCTCTTCACTTGAAAAAAGTATCTCACAGCTCTGACAGTATTTTGTTCAGACAAGAACCTGCTGCACACCTTTATAAATGAAAACAAGCCAGCAAAAAAAAAAAAAAAATAATTGGAGTTTTTATCATATTTGGAACCTATAAATAACTAGTGTTAGGAGCTTTCTAGAAAGATTTACATGACCCAGCACATAGTTACCAGATAATCTCTGTTTAAGCCATCCTCCAGAAAGGAACTCATATCTGTACTACTGATTGAGAATTCCTCTAAACTACTGCAGTTTGGGAATTTTAGCTGCAGGCCACATCTGTTTCTCTAAATAGGTTTTCTAAATCTTTTACTTTGTAACAGCTGTTGATTACATAAATACTAATTGCATCACTGAACAATAGTTGTCTCTATTGAACTGCTCAATAGATAATGAAAATAGACTGCAGATATAAGAAAGCCCGTCTTCAAATTCTTCTGTTTTGCTAGGCATCTCCATCCAAGAAGTCTATCCTTTACTGACATTAATGTACCCCTTTTATGACAGTAAGTGAAAATTGCTTCACAATTACTTCAAAAGCAGTAATTATGTTGTAGAAACAATGCCTAATTTTTACTTAGATTTGTTTACTTTTGTCTGGAGCCATTTTCATTACAGAAACGGCTTTGTCAGACTGCTGGCAGATCTCTGAAATAAAATGAGAAGGCTCATTTCTGTTACTATCAACCTCCATTTCACATCCAAGTGTTTCACCATCTTTAGCAGCATATTGTGGAAACTCTCGAAGGAATAAAGCTAGAATTTAATGAATAACAACATTTTTAAGGCAGCAAACAAATTCTATTGCAATCAGAAGGATAAGTGTACTGTATAGAATTTAAAAAAAAATACAGGTTAATAAAAGGTACTTACACAGAACATGGGAACCTGTAATCATAGAATGGTTTAGGTTGCAAGCGATCTTTGAAGATAACATAGTCCCCTTCTCTGCCATGGGCAGGGACATGTTCCAAACTAGAAAAGCTTCTTATGCATTGAGAATGGAAAGAGCAGTCATTTACATGTACCCAGTCCTTGGAAGGTTCTGTATTTTTTGTTTCTTCAGCTCAAAATCACTGGCTTTGTCTGCAAAGCTTTTATAATGGTGTAAACCCATTTATTTTGTTTAACTTAGTCTTGGTTTACACCAGAAAAAGTAGGGATTCACTTTCCTTCTGTCAAGTAAGTTTCTGTGGGAACACATTTCATTAATCCAGTGTAAAGATCTCCCTTTGAAATACATGATGATACCACAAAGAGTGACAATCTCTTAGTCTTCAATATGAAAAATGATGAGGAAATTAGTTAATTAAAGCCTCCACTTTAGTTCATAATCTCACAGAAAGCCAAATCAGCATTTCAGTTTCTTTTCTTATTTCCTCCACTCTCCTTTCTGTTCCCCTATTCATTCTTCCTAGCTCCTCCAAACATCTACCAGCCTCCTCCTAAACACAAAAGGCCTCACAAGCTTGGGGAAAAGAGGGATTCCATTGGATGTTAAGGAACAAGTGCCCAACACAATAATGGTTTTATGGTATTGTACAATTACCTTCATCCTAACACCCCCCAAACCTTCCCCTCTTTTTTACCTCAACAGTTGGACATATCCCTCTGTACAACAGGCACTAATATCTTCCCGTGTGCTCTTGGAAAGAGTTGTCTCTGAAATCACCTACTTGATTAATAACTCAAATAAATGAAACTTTCTAGTGTTTCCAGAAAAACAGCAGCTGCTCTAACCAAAATAATATTTTTCCCTGTAAACTTTGCCTCACTTATGGCTAACACATTTTGCATTTGGCCACCTTGTAGTGGTGTCTAGCAATGCTGATAAGGCCTTATAGCCATTAGTCATCCAATTGCTTGACAAGTACTCTGACCAGGATTAAATGGACTGTATTTGACTGTTCTCTTGGCTGTCCACAGGCAGTCCTAGTGAACTGCTCCTTTTTTCACAAAGTATACATCTATCCAGAAAAGGTATTTTCTTGTCACTTTTTTCTTCTGGTGTTAGTGGGACTTACAATTGATCACCAAATTGTGCTCATTTAGAGATTACTCATATATTAAAACATTTATATTTCTTTGTCACCATAACAGCTAACCTGCAAGCTCCCTCCTCTGTATTATTCGGTACTTTCATAAGGAAACCCCCCAAATAGTCAGTAGTTCTAGCTCAAGTGACTGTCTTCTGTAAACTGATGTTTTCCTCTGTGAAGATGATTCTATATTGTATCTGTTAATAGTATTATTTTATTGCAAGTAAGTGCTTTCATATGGTAAAACAGTTGTTGCAATGACTAGAGTCGGTGGAGGATTCAAAGATAAAACCTCTGGGGTTTGATCTTGCTCTACTAAGTCATGTGGATAGAACTACATCATATAGTTACACTAAATCAAAGGCATCAGAGCTGTGATTCTGGCAGCATTCCAGACGCTTCTCATTGGAGTTTGGAACTCAAGCTACACGCTGTTGTGTGACACGTGGTGTAAAGGTCAACATATAGCACCTGCGTGGACTGTATGTAGTGCTTATAACTCAGAAAATTTCTTTTCCCAGCTGAGGAACAAGCTGGATCTGAAATGTCCTACCCAATGTTAATTAGTTGTTTTTGTTGCTCCCATGATCAAGTTCTTCAGATCAGTGGAATTATAACATTTGTATGTTTGTAACAGAAATTGGTAATAAAATCCCTGGTAGAAAAAGATTTAAAGATTTTTACTACTTTTGGTTATTCACCAGTTTAGTGTAAATAATTAGGTAAAAGATGAACAAACCTAATCTATTCATGGAGGAAATTCAGAATAAGAAAATATATACAGGGGTTATTTCAGAAACTGCTGTTTCTTCTACTAAAGGCAAAATTTATTATTAATACTTTAGCATATCCTAGTCTAAGCTCAGAAAAAAGCTAGAATGCCATAGATATATCCTCATGTCATGGCACTGTTAATATAGATATATTTTAATATGTATATGTGTATGTATATACACACCAACTAACAACATTGATATTGTTAGTAATACAGTAGTAACATGTATAGTATTTTATATATATATACATGTAGTATATATATATATGTAGTGAAGAGGAAAACATAGAGAATGAAATGTATATTGGCACTTTACTTTTTCTGAAGTCCTCCACGGGCTGTATATCTTTAAATTATCCATTATGGATGCACACAGAAACCTGGATGCTGGTGGCACAGTGCAGTGCAACAAAGAACAGGAATATCAGTGGCAATGCTCTGTGTCCACGTCGGCATCATACAAGTTAGAGGCAATCCTACAGTCTAAAACTGCTGGAGTTGAAAGTTCTCCAATGAAAATTTGGTGCACTGGCTTGTTGTGGGACCTAGTGCCAGTTTTGTACAATTTGAGCTGCAGGTGCAGACCGGCAATCACAACAATTGTCACTTGGTGGAGCCAGATTACTCTGTAAATGGAATACACCTTACGAGCGGCTTGAGGAACGGCTCTCCGAGACAGGATTTTTAAACAACAGACCGGACAAAGAAAGACGGGAATCAGAGGACTTAAATGTTTTGAGAAATCAACATTTTTACAATTTTGCTCTTAGTTACTTTGTCATAGCCTTGTGAGCTGAGGAAACAGCCACTACCACGCATTGAAATAGGACAGAAATGAAGTTGAGATACATTTGGGAATTTATGTGCAAACATGTAAGATGCAACCAAAAGCTGTCAATTTTTGGTTTTGCACAGTTTAAAGAAGTTCAGAATGTTGGTGCTAAACTGTGAAATCCTGTTACTGATGATAGGTCCTTTAAATATATCTGCCATTTTTTCCCATTTCTCTCTTAATTTCTCTTGATACAAGTGAGAAAGGACAGCAAGTATTTACAGTACAATATATAGAACATCCTAAGAGGGAAAAAAAGAAGATGCTAAACTATGAACACCCTTTCTACATTATGGTCACATTAGCATGTTTCTTTTCCTGACCACATATATGGGACATTTTAATTAAAGAAGTGTGATTAATAAAAGCTCCTCTGGTTTTTGATTTTGTGTTATATTTATTATAATTTCTGTAACAGAGCTCAGGGAACTTGCATTACTCTCTGCCATCTTGCTCTTCAATGATCAGGAGTTATTACTAAGATTCATAAAATCACAGAATGGCCTGGTTTGAAAGGGTCCTCAAAGATCCAACCCTCCTGCCGTGGTCAGGAACACCTTTCACTAGACCAGGTTGCTCAGAGCCCCATCCAACCTGGCCCTGAACACTTTCAAGGGTGGGGTAGCCACAATTTCTTTGGGCAAATTGTTCCAGAGTATATGTCCTCTCTAGCGTGTTTGTATCTTCTCATTACATAATTTTTCTCTGCATTGAATTGCTCCAAACCAGTGAGATAAGGATAGATGACAGGTCTACTTTTGTGAACTTGTCCTGACTGGCATATAAACAAAGTCTTACCTGTTCTTTCCATACCTTTTTTTAGACCTGTCAGATCCCACACATTGGGAACAGGTTATCACTTGGCTTCAGCCTGCCATTTTTCTTCAAAATATGTTGACAAAAATAAGAGAGCTCTTGCTAAATGACCTTACCTGCTAGAAAAAGGCTGGCTCAGTCTGCACTCTGTCCATGTGTGTATCTTACGAGCAAGACAGAGAAGTCAGAGCCCCCTGTTAGAGCACTGGGGAGCTGAGGTTTAGGGCTGACTTGGAAGGCCATTTGCTTCCATGACATACTGGAGAAGATCATGGTCATGATTTTCAGATTCTTGAGACACTGGCAAGCCTGGCTCACAGTCTGGTTGTTACAGGTGCTATTCCAGCATACAAAAGGCGAGAAAGAACAAGAACTGCTTGTGTTACAGCTTTTAGATATAAAGTTTAAGTACAAAAGCATATTGGACATTATTAAGTCCTATCTTTTCTTTCCTAGATGGTTAATTTACTCAATTATTTCTGTATAAGTCCCACTCTTTCAAGGTGGATGAGCACATGATCATGAAAGCGAATTATATGTGATGAACAATTTAATTCTATGGACAGCAACAGGGCTTTTATCAAGAATTAAAAATGACTGTGTTTTCTTTGCAAAGGAAAGCAAACAGAACAAGTGAAAGTTATATTTGTATGTAAACAACACACCACATTTTATAGAAAAGCAAAATTAAGTTAGAGATAAAAATCAGCCAATATCAAACAGAAAAAATGAGACTATGTGAAATAAAGGAGTTTCCCATGTACAGGACAGCATTGTCTCTCAATGCTAGAAGATGGCATAGAGGCAAGATGAAAATGGATCATTGGTTCTCCATATCTGGAATAGCTTGAAAGGTGACCTGTGATGGCACAAGCTAGGTAGGAATTAGTATTTTCAACCAGAAAATTGACGGTTTTACTCTCCTGTCACGTGTGGCTGGAGCTGACAGCAGAGTTGGGATCTGTGCCCAGGATAGGAGGAACAGTTCCACAATTGGCCTTGGAGGCCATGGAGGCTCATAGAGTCCCTGTTCAGGCTGGAGAGGTCTCCTATTTGTGCTAGGCCTGTTTGGGCTCCCCCACAATTTGGGGAATGTATTGGTGTCTTGGTGGCAGTTTCAGAATTAAGTTTGTTGAAGGGGGAATTGATGAACTATGTTCCTGTGTGGTCCCATGGAGCTACACACACCAGGATCTGATGCAGGAACTCTAGACTGTCTCTATGTCTCTCTTAGGTGCAGTGATGGAATGGGGTTGGTGGTGTCAGGTCATGCAGCATACTGAGTTTGGGGTTCTGGTGGGCTCATCCACTGGACTCCATGATCTTGGAGGCCTTTTCCAACCTCAGCGACTCTGTGATTCTGTGTCACTCTCTTCTCCCAGGTAACAAGCAACAGGACAATAGCAGACAGCTTCGAGTTGCACCAGGGGAGGTTTAGATTGGACATTAAGTAAAATTTCATCACTGAAAGGCTGGTCAGGCACCATAACAGGTTGCCCAGGAAAGTGGTGGAGTCACTGCCCTTAGAACCAAAAAACAGGTAGATGTGGCATTTTGGGACATGATTTAGTGATGGGCTTGGCAGTGCAGGGTTAACAGCTGGACTTGATGGTCTTAGAGGTCTTTTGCAACCTTAATGATTCTAAGATCAAAGAGCTGGAGACCTAGAAATGGTTGTGTGTCCCAGCCTTCAACCTGACTTTGGAAGGTTTCTAAAACCCAGGAAACAATGAAGCGTGGCAGCCACCTCCTTCCCAAACTCTCCTGCTATTCCTGCCCATTCTGGTTGTCCTGACCAAGTTGGCCAAGTGCAAATGTTCTTGGCCTCAGGAAAGGGATGAAGGTGTTGCTCCTAGTCAGTGCAATGCCAGATCCTTGCCTCCAGGCTGTGTAAGAACTTGGTAGGAGCTTTTGTTCCTGGAAACCAGAGCCCACATCCTGAGCCGTAGCCAGCCTCACGCTGAGCAGACAGGTGGACACCTGGGTATGGGGCTGAGAGAAGCGCTCAGGGCTGCCCACCACAAACTCCAGCCCTCAGCTTGGCTCTGAGGGATGATCAGGGACCGAGGCTGTGACAGGTACTTTAAGTCTATTCCCATGTCTGGAGGGTCTGTTTGGTATTTAGAAGAAAGTAAATGGACATTTTCTGGTCTTTTTGGAATTACTTTACCATCCCTTTTCAAACTTTAGAAGCCATATTAAAATTAGTATTCAGTGGAGTTCCTTAGCTTGTGAAGCCTTAAACACTTTTCCTAGGTTTTTTGCAGTTATATAATTTTAGATTTCCCCCGTCAAAGCGCAAAATAAGATTTTTAGCTGGACTACTTCTCCTCTTTCCTTTTTTTTTTCTTTCTTTAAATGGATCTCACGTCCTTTCGGAACATTTATCATTCTTATTGCCCTCAAATCAATATTTAGCATTTTCCAATCAGTGAATGCTCTTTAAACTGAACACTCAGGACTCCTGTGATGCAGAAGTTTCCTGTTTTTCACTTTAACCTCTCCAGTATTTTTTTCTACTGGTTTGGGCAAAGCTCGTCTATTTAATCTACAATCTCCCTAGCAAAACCTGTGAAATCAAATGACTGAGGAGGCAGAAGGGCAAATATAAGCAGGTAATTTGTATAGCCTGTTCATCAGTCTGGCAAGCTCCTTTACTTGAGGTTTGCTACAGTTTAGATTAGCTGGATTTTTCTTCTTTCTGTGACTTCTGCAGTTTTGGCAAAGTACATTGGGAAAGAAAATAGTTGAAAGAGAAGCTTTCAATTGCTCCCCAGCAGTTAATCAGGAATGGCAGAGATGCTTTCTAACAGCACATGGTGTGGATGCTATGTGTCCTCATTCTGCTGCAGAGGAGGGATCTTTGGAGTTTGGAGCTCATTACACAGCTTCTGGCATCATGCACAGAGGTCAGGTGATAAGGAATGAGAGAGGCAGCCTGGCTAGGGAGATAAGCTTCATAAGATCCTATGGTTACATTTTCAAAGCCAGTTTTGCTTTGTTCCAGCTGAAGGTGTTAGTTTCTGAGTTTTCATGCCCATGCTGTAGTCCCAGGATAAACTGCAGTGCTGTATCTGAAGAATGCCTGAACTGCAGAATCAAGAAAGTTGCTGGAAAGAAAAATGCTTTTACAAAACTTCTAATTTAATTGGAAAACCTGCTTTCTCCCTAAACTAGTTTGAAATGCAGTCTTCCAAACAGTCCAGTGTGCATTCACAAGGGAAGATCCAAAGGAAACAACTACCTGTGTTTTCAATGCACTTCTCTGCCCAGACTCCTCAAAGGGACAAGCTCAGCCTGTCTGCATGGCCCAGGTACAAAGAGTGTAACTGATGCTTGTGTTGTGAATAGGATATGATTTTCAGGCAGCAAAAATTCCTACCTCCCTCACACATGTCCTCACTAGCTGAGTGCTGTAAGAATTGTGGTGCAGTTCAAAGAAGACTGTGCAGAATCAGACTAAAACCTCCCTGGTTCTTACAAAGGCTGTGACAGCAATCCTGGTGCCTCCAGACAGACAGCCAGGGGATATTTCTCAGCAGAGAAATTTTAGACGATAAACGGCCCCCTGAATCTATTCATCAGTGTGTCTGTCACACAAGCTACCACTTGTTGTCTAGCTGCAAAATCAACATTGACAACATAATGCACCACCTTTTCCATGTGGGAAGAGTCCTGACATTTTAAACAACAGAGGTGTCAACACTCTGCCCTGCTTTACAGCTGGCAGGGTTTGACCAGACACTCAGTGTGCTAGGCTGCTGTCACAAAATCAGGGCTCAGTAGAAACCACTTTATTTTGCAGTTTAATTTGTGTATGTGCATTGGACTTATGGTTGGAACATGGTGTTTCAAACTGGGTTAGCTAGAAAGTTGGCTTTCCAACTAAATGAGATGTTTTGCAAAGCCTAGTTCCTCTGGGGCTTTTCCCCCTTACACAACCTCTGTGCAGAGTAAAACTGGTGAAAAAGGCCAAAGTTCTCTCACCTTTTGTTAGACAAGCATACCACTTCTCAATGCTATTAATCCCACTTTCGGGGAAAAAAAATAGATGTTTTATTCAGAAAGATTTCTACTAAAATATATTTTGTGGATAACTGACTTACATGCAAGTAAGATTTTCTACATGCATTTGATTTCTGAACCTCTTTAACAGCTTTTAGGCCTGAACTCAAACACATCATCATCAGTTAGATCAGCTCTTTAAACAAAACAAACTTTCAGCTGTCTGTTCTCTCTCTGCTTACTTGTAGTAGGTTATAGCTGTCGTCTCTTGGTTACCCCATTTGCACTTAAAAATCATTAAAATACTGATGTTCCAATGCAGAAGCAGTAGGAAACATTTCTGTACTAGGTAAGGCATTTTACACAGAGATTTATACAGAGAAGGGAAATGGAGGGGTGTTTCTCAACATCTATTTTCAAGAAGTGGAATTCAAAAGCAGCTTCAAGTCTTGGGTCTTATTATTAGTCATCAGTTAGTTTGCATTATGCAAAAATTATTCCATCCAGTGGGCCTGAAGTGATGAAGTAAAAAAATAAAGGGAAAACTCAGTACAGACTAGTCACCATCCATTTCAGGAACATGATGGATGCTTAGAGGGAAGGCAACAGATTTCTTAACACAATGCTATTAGGTCAACTTCTAAAATAAGTGCCAAGTGAATTAAAGCTCAGAATATGTTCTTATGTTCAGTGCTAGACTACTCCAAATCTGGTCCAACAATAATGCAATCCTGAGCTATCTCACAGCTTGAAAAGGCAAAGAACAGCAAGGTTTTCATAACTCACCCATAACTCACGCAGTAGGAAAAATCTGCACCCCCTCACAAAGAATACAAACTTTTGCACTACTTTCAGAGGGATGGCGTTTGCAGTCTATGGAGAGCACCGGCAACCACCCAGAACAGCCCTCCCTCTTACAAGCCCTTGGCACTTGAACTCTGATCCAAGGGCAGCAGCTACTATGCCATGCAGGAAAAGAAAATGCCCGGGAGTCAGCGTGTGCATACAGGTGACATGTAGGAATGAAAGTCAAATGGCCAGTGCAGACAAGTATTCCCTCTTATTGGTCAACCTCTCTGCTTAAAGTATATTTTGAATAGGAAGAGAACTTCATCTGCAGCAGAGACAAACGTCAACAGCTGAGAGGGGCTCACTTGACTTTACAGAAGTCAAGCATCTTGGCTCTGAGTCAGGCAAACATCTTCTGAGTCTATTATGAAGCCCAGAAGAAGGGAAAAAAGTCTTACTTCCTTGATGAAAATGAGAATATTACTGGGGTCAGTCTCCTGGAGTCATGGATGGATAAAAGTGCAGCATCACAGGTTATAAAAACGGTTTTGAAACCTGGCTTATTAGTACAGCCTCTTCTCTTGGCCTAGACACCTATCTTGTCTTGATATCTCCTGGTTAAATCCTTATAAGCACCTTATTTTCCACCATAAAAAAGAAATGGATATTATGAGGTTTATTTTGAAGTTGAAATACTGTCATCATGCCCAGTTCAGGAAAAAACATGTGTGGTAATAATGGAGTGTAGGTACATTCAACTGTCTGAAGCCAAGGCTCGAGGCAAATCATATCAGAGCAGCACAGCTAGAAATGTGACAAGCTATAATTAACATTAGGTGATTGCCTAGTTTCACTACTGATTTCTTTAACAGAACTTGAAATTAAAATGAAATTAAGAAGAATCCCACACCTCACACCCCAAGTGGTCTCTGTGTGTCCTTTCTGCCCTGAGTTCAGACCAGCAGCCCAACCCTGGTGCTGGAGCTGGAGCTGGAGTGCAGCTCCAACAGCTCCAGGCTCCCAGGGCTGTGTGCCTGTCAGCTGCCCAAGGCACGTGGTGATTTCACCATGGATATTCCCAGCCCGGTGTGTTCCCTTGCCCTCAGCACAGGGCAGCCTGGGACTTGAAGCCACCCTTGGCTCCCAAAATGAACTATCAGCCCCAGAACACCTTTGCTTTAAAGGACAATCATCACCTCTTTTTCAACATAGGGTTTTAGGGATATAGCCTGGAAATGGCTTGGCCCAGTTTGGTTTTTTAGCCCTGTGTTGAGTGCAAAGCTGTGCATGTGCCCAGAGTCTGCAGGGAGCTCCACCCCCTCTCTTTCTGGACAGAATAGCTTCCTTCCCCCATAATCTCTCATTTCTCCCTTGGGCTTTGGCAGCAGTATTCACAGCTTGCAAACTCCAATGACAGGGTACTTCTGAGGAGAACAAGCAAGTGAATGTTAGGATTTTAGAACCAACAGATGCCTGTTTTAATACTATAGAGTTCTGACAAAGAGCACTCTGCTCCTGAGCTTTGCAACAGGCTTCAGAGGCTGCAGACCTGTCCCTGTTGTTTCTACCCATTTCCTCCAGGGAGACCTTTGTGACCATCACTCCATCTCTGCAGTTCTTGACCTGTTGAGAAGAAGTGTGTTCTGGTGCCCTTTATCCCATCTCTAGTTTCAGCAGGACTTCCAAGGGAGGCTCATACCTCCGGGGTACATTGCTTCTCCACACGTGCTGCTCTGGAATGCTAGATGGATGTCAGGACCTGCCTTCACAGGCCATTAATGGGAGCTCTGGAAGAGCTCTCTGTTCTCTCTGGAAGAGGACAGTGTCTAGGACTGAGGTGATCAACACATGATAGACAAAGCAGGCACTGACTGAATGGAAAAGCGCCTTGTTCACTGCCCAGGCAGTCACAAAGATGGAGCTTCACCTCTGAGGGACCCGGCTGAGCCAGCAGAGAGTGTGCTCAGCTGTTCTATACCTCAGGGCTAGAGCCAGGATTGTGGGCCCAGAGAGCAAGGAGCTGCCTTTGGCAAGAGGGAGAAGTCAGCAGCTTTGGTGTGTGCTCTGGCATTCAGGAGAAAAACCTACCCTGCTTGCCCCACCACTTTTTTGAAAGTCTCTGAAAAATTTCCAACCATGGTCAGACAGCAGCCAGGCAAAGCAACCACATTTGTTCCCTAGGTGGGGGGAGCACAGCAGTGGGAGGGCAAGAGGACATCCAGGTTGTCCAACATGGCCATGGAGGCTTAAAGGCACTGGCAGCTAATGTCTGATCCCCCTGAGTCTTTGAAGAGGCCTTCTTCTGGTTTTCATGCCCAGAAGAAGTAAAGGGACTCCTGGCAACACAAGCACATTGAGATAATTGTTTCCAGCTCCTCTTTGACTCAGTCCTCTGGGATGTTCATGGTTATGCATCTTGCAGGCTCTCTGCTCCTCACATTCATGGATTCTGACCCACTTCACCAAGGTGTGCTGGTTTTAAAGTGTGGGTTACGTTTCTGTGTCTTAGTTGCCAAACACTTTCTTGTGCCTTTTGTGAAAGCAACTGACAATACCTGTGATCTCTCCTACACTTCATTGGAGCAAGGAACAACTTCACCAAACCATAGCCTGGATCTCACCTTTTGACATTATCTACAGCTCTGACTTCAGAGGGCAAAAGATTTGGCCTATCAGACTCCTTCCTTCCTTCCTTCCTTCCTTCCTTCCTTCCTTCCTTCCTGGACCTTGAAAAGGTCTCACATCTCTTCTCTCGTGTTACAAATAACTGTGGCTTTTCTCATAATCTACAAATGTATCCAGGATCCCTTATGTTCCCCATATTCTCTAACTTCAGCAATTCACTGAATAATCTGCCAGAAGATCTCCTATCCAAACAGCCCTCTAGGTATTATAATGACACCACTTATATGAAATGAAATGTTTACTGTACAGTCTGAAACTGAAATAGAGCTTAAATTACTGAAGCACCCCATGTTTTAAAGCCTTTCATTACTTAATCTACATGAAAGGAC
>VZTJ01003503.1:526127-680147 GCA_013397795.1 Orthonyx spaldingii
TATATATATATATATAAAACAAAGGATTACTGCCGAGCAACACTATTTGTATTACTGGGATAAAGCTGTACAGTCTTGAGTGTTGTTAACAACACAGTTGTTTCTGTCCCATCTGAAGATCACCCCGTATGTTTCATTCTTCTTGTCCCCATTCTGTGAGCCCTCATATCCCTGAAGAACTCCGAGACACTGCCTGCTATCCTGACAGAGAGCCTTCTCCCTCAGAGTGATGGATTTTCCACACACCTCAGAAAAAGCAGACCCCTCCACTCTCAGGAAAAGCATCTCAGAGGATCAAATTTCCCTCCTCACTCTAACAAACCTTCCAGTGAAGCTACCTGGAGTCCAAATTTAGTAACTGAAGATCTTAATATCTTATACACATGGAATAAAAAAAGACTCCGTCCCTTCTAACACTCTGCATTATTTTAAGTACTTGATTTATGTGGCACAGTTAAACTGCATCTCCTGGAACAATCCTCAGAGAATGATGGGATCATGATGATGATGAAGGTCCTAGTGGTAATTGTTACAATAGAAACAATCATGAAGACCAGAAACTTCGTATTATGAATTGGTCAGTTGTACCCTGCAAAAGGAGGTAATGCAAGACAGAATTGTCAGTGCCAAATTAACAATAGTTGTTTTAACTTGAAGGCCAATTAATTTTTCTGCCACTTCAATCTCTCTCCCCTATTTTCCAGGCAATGATGGGTGTGAGCTGGTGACTACGCAAATGCTGGTGAATGAGATTGGTCTGTTCGTATTTTCACTGTTAAGCTGTCAAAGCACTCACATCAAAGGACTGAAGAACAAATTGCAATAGTCACGAGTACCCGCATTAAAAGGGATGTTTTCATCCATGTGTATACAACTGCCCCCCAGCAACCCCAAAAGAAAACCCAAACAAAACCCCAGCCCTGTCTCAAGAAACAGAAGACCACGAAAGAAGAAGAACAAACAGGCGAGAAGAGCTGGGCAACGGGATGAAATGACAGCCAGTAGTGCGACGGGGGTGCAGAGAACCACTTCAGTGTCTCTAATCCTCAAACACTTCCAGGAACAATGGAGGGAACAGTTCTGTGGGGCACTCCACCTTCATGTGCAGGAAGCGGCTGGCATGGCAGGCTCCAATCATTCGCAGGTCTGTCACTTTCATCAGCAGTTTTGGCCAAAAGTGTGCAACATGGTGTTTTCTGTAATTAATGTAGTGTTCAAATGCCAGGAGGAAACCCTCTTGACACTTTTCTATTCTCTCGACACAAACAAGGCCTGGGCGATCTGTAGGTACAAAGCAGAAGAATTATCATTCTTAATTATTTGCTTTAACAAATTCCGATCATAAATCAGGAAAAACAGGATGATTCTGTTGTCAGGAAAGAAAGAAGAGAGACCATGGACATTTGTGGCTCTGCCACAAACTTCTTTCACTCCGGCCAACTCACTTGTTAGTACTTCCCCATTAAAACAAGAAGATAATCCTTCCTTTCTTCATCCTTTGCCTACTTTGCTCACTTAAGAGTGTAGCTGTTTGGGCAGTATTTCCTTATAGTGACTAGAGCAACAGATTCCTGATTTCAGCTAAGGCTTCTATCTACATTTTTCTGTGAAACAACTAATAAAGAAACAAAAAAATTTCCTTGTCAGATATCTGAATTACAGTTCCTTTCTATCTGTTTTTCTCCAGTCTGACCAATGGCTTGCTCATGCTTTCATCCCAGGTGAGCTGCAAAGGAAACTGTTATGGAGCACCAAAGAACAACAAAGGCTAAAAATCTGGCTGTCTCAACTGGCACCCAGATGGGGACTGGGAAAGCTCCTTTCACAAGTCACTTCTCAGGAGACACTTCTGGGAAAGCAGGTCCTTTGAATTGCCTTCTGAAAGCCCTGCTCCTGTATCACTGTGTAGGGACCTAAAAAGAAATCAAAATGTTTTGATTGGGCAGATGAAGTGCCATGTTGTGCCATGTCGAAACCCTTCTATCTCAGATGCAGTTAATGCTTGTAAATCACTGACTGTATATTGTTATGCAGTGTCCAATCTTCAAAGCCATCTTAAAACAAAATCTTGCCAAATCTGTCTCTGCCCAAGAATGGAATTTCCTCTTTGGGCTGGCACAATCACTGGAAGCATATTTGAAAACATACTCAAATTGAGAACGTTAGAAATTCTTTGGAAACCACATGAAGTTGTCAGTGCTGCTTTTGTATTATGACCAGTTGCAAATGGTCCCAGTCTAGGGAAACAGCACAGCTCTTAAAAGTCCATTAGGAAGCAGTGGTGGTGTTAATAGGGAAAACAAGAGGGCAGGTCAAACTAAACACAGGAAACTGGTGGAAATGCATATGAACTGCCCAGTGCATGCCATTACTCAGGGGAAGAGTGAACTTATCACAAGGACCAGTGTTGCTAAATTATCCATTTTTCATTTAAGGAAAACTGGATCAGAATCAGAACTGATTTCTTCTTGATGATCATCCCTGGGTCATCCCTAAGTACCAAATTGAGCAAGGTGTGTCACCAAAACCACTTTTATGTCCATCTCTCTGAACACCCTGAATTTCTTTCCTAGTGCTCACTAAAGTAAGATTAAACTGCACTGGGGTTTTGAGAGAAAATTTCTCCTATATTACTCTAGCCAGCACTACAAGATCTAACATATCGTATTTCTTTTACAAAGAGGCTTGTGACAAAGATCAAAGAGCTTCAAAATTATTGGGATCCCAATATATTTCTGGTCTCACCTGAAGACATGAGCAGAACAGCCTGAAGAAGGGCAACCTCGGTGTCATCCAGGTTAAATGAAGAAAGAGACATGCCCAGGTCAAAAATGGCATCAGACACTACACCAAGACCCCCATTCTTCAGCTGGCCCCTTGTCACCGCCATCTCCCCATTTAGTGTTAAAGTCTCACTCTCGGGGTCATAGCGAACTGCTGCTCGGAGGGACATGATCTCCATACAGCAGCCTTTCAGAAGGATGATCTGGTCTTCACATGGCAGCTGCAGAAATTATAAATGGCAAAGAGAAATTAATGTTTGTCAAATTCAGTGGCTTTTACAATTACAATAAATCCATGAGCATGAAGTTGCAGTTTAGAGCCCAGGACACTGCCCCGCATAGTGCAGCTCCCCTCCAAACATGCTGCTCACTGGCTGCACTGCTCAAAACCCCAGGATCTGCATTCCTGCCTTCAGGAACTGCCAGCACGTTAACATTCCCTGGTTAGCATCCCCACACACCCTTAGGAAATCTAGCAAAGACACAACTGTAGGCTCCCTCAGCTTACAACTTATCACAGCAGAATAAACTATAATTGGGGCTGGTACAGACCTCAGCCAACCCTGTTAAATTCACTACCAGTCATACTCATTTCTTACCTGACCAGAGGAAAAGAAAGACATTTGGGAGGGTCTGTAAGAGTGGACTGTGTTTTAAATAAAGGGAATTAAATAAATGTTTATATCTAGAGGATATACCTCAATTGGTGGAACAGTAATTCTCACTGTTTTAACAAAAGAGAATTTATTAATCTATACTTAATCTAGTAAGGCTGTTCTCCCTAAGCTCCCTACATTATTGCTGGACAGACAGAAAATCTATGGTACAGCTACAGTTTTTATGCTGGTGCATAAGCTGTGATCTTCAGGGCACGTGTCTTTTCCATGACATTAACAAAGGCAAGCTGTCCAAATTGTTAGATGTAGGTTCTGTATTTACCGAGTATAACCAGGATGCTGACACATGAGCAGAACACGTTCTATAAAGCACATCTTTATGCTTTCATAGGTAATTCAATAACAAAACCCACCAAGACAATTTTGAGACTGTTCATATGTGTGAACAGCAAGGGTCCCATGTATGAAAGAGCAACACATTTCTACTTGGCTTGAAAGGAGACAAAAAGCCATTTATTTGTGATGTATATAAAATTATTATATTTACCTGTTTTGCAATTCAAAATGAAACCCCCATGAACTATGGGTTTACATGGCAACAGTGTTCTTGCAAAGCAAGTGCATTGATTTGGTGGGAAATGATTCAAAGTTACCTAATGCAAGTGGAAAGTAGTTGCCTGTTAGAGAAGAGTTTTAAGCACAAAGCTAGCAATAGTGAGGAAAATTAGTTGAGTCATGCAGCTCCTGTTCCAGTACTTCAGGTGTGAAGTGTTTGATACACAAGAAAATTGACTCATCCTGTTCAGGGCAAATCAGTTTCCCTACAGATGACCTTCACCTCAGCAGCAGTGTGGGGAAGACTGCACAGGCACAGCAGCAGTCTCGCTACCCAATGACAATCCTGCTGTTTGGCAGCAGAGACTGAAATAGGGAAAGAAACAGTCAAAAAAAATTTAAAATAAGAATAGATGTGTGAGAGGAACCATGAAGAAATATTGGAATAAGCAATGGTAGTGAAAAAAGGGGCATGAAGGAAAGGAAGAGAGACGGGAGAAGAAAAGAGAAATTCAAAAAACCGCAAACCTGTAAAGAGAAGGAAGAATAGTAGAAAAGAAACAAATAACAAATATCTTCTACAATTCTACAAATATCTACTACAAATAAAGTAGAGAAGATATTTTGTGATGCTTCAGATGTTTTATTAGTGAGCCATTAAACCAATGAGGATTTCTCTTTCTACTTGATCCTTCTTAAAACTTTTTTATGGTAGTGGTTGTCTGACTATGCCTGTCCTTCACTTGCCTTCCTGATTCTGAAGGATGCATGAGACACCTGTTACATAAGATGCCAGGCCTCAGGTCTTCTCTACCAGTAGCAGGAGTTACCAGAGAGAAGAGGCTTGAACATCAGTTCTACTCCCAACTGTGCAGGTTTTAATGCTACCTACACTCATCACTGAAGTGTTTCTACCAGAGCATCTTCCAGTAGCGGGATCAACAAATGTGTCTGAAACTGCCATGTGTTGTCCTTTCCTCTCTCTCTCTGCAGGGAGAAAAAGCACAAGGTAGGAGCCTGAGGTGCTCACCTCTGCAGGACACATGTGCAATGCAGCACCATGGAATTGAGCTGAGCTGAGCTGCCTCTAGGGTATTTACGCAGCTTCACCCACTGTGAAACCACTCATGCCTTGACATTTAAAACTCACATCAAACTTATTACATGCTCCTCAATCTTCACCTTCTAAGCAGAAAGAAAAGCTGAGAACTAAATGAAGTTTTCCTTATACTTTGATTACTTTGGGATTGGATACTTGTTTTGAGGCAGGGTCCAATGGATGCACACAAACTAAGCTGAGCACTCGCAGTGCTTTTCTGGCTTCTGCATGTGTCCAAAGATGCAAAAAAGAAGGAAAAGTAGCCATGAAAAATATATGTCCTTGTCATGTCCCTCTTTCATAGACATTTCCTATATTTTCAGACAGCTTCTGGAATTATGAAATGAGTTAATGTTTAAATGCTCTGCAGGTCCTATGGAAAAAAAGGAGGGGTTTTTCTCATAAAAAAATCCACAGCCCACACAGTGTTGCTTCTAAGAAAAAGGTATGGGTTAAAAATCATAACGGAAACAAAGTTAACAGGAGGGTGCTCCTTCAAAAAGGAGCAAACATTTGTCATTTTCTTCATGCTACAGCAAGTGCTATATGACAACCTGGAGGACAGCTGTCCTACTCCTTTGTGTTCATGAGGAGTTGTTCCTTACCCTGCCATCAGATCTGGCTGTATATGGACAGGTGTCAGGTTTACACAGTGGTTCAGCTGTAAACAAACCTGTCCAGCTGAGCCATGTAACATACAGAGGTCATCCTCAATGATGCCTTGACTTCTTCATCCATGCTTCCTGCCTAGCTCTGACACAAGTGGGCCTATGGTAGCCAGGAGGGGTAGGAGATGTCACAGATGGGCACTGAAGTCTGTGTGTGACTGGCAAAGCTTTCTAAATTAAAAAGACTACCTTGGTATGTCACTGCAATTTCCCACCAACAAATGCCAGATCAGAGGAGACAGATTCCCTCAGACACTGAATGCTGCAGGGGCCTCATGATCTATGGACATATTCCTTGTATTTTAAAATCTTCATGCTTGGCTACTATTTCATGCTTCCTTGACTGATGGTGCCAATGCAGAGGCTGGCCAGGGTGAGATATTTACACTATGACAACTACTGATATTTACCTCTTCTTGTTCTGTATGTACCAAAGGACATATATAGCTCTCCCTGACTGACCTTAAAGAAAAGCTGCCAGCCAGGAGAGTAGAATGTTATGGCTGCCTTACCTTTCCTTCCTGGTAGGGTGTTGACCTCAAAGGGTGCAATGGAAGGTATTCCTGATGATGGCAGGGGGGTTGGAACTGGATGATCTTTAAGTCCCTTCCAACCCAAACCATTCTATGATTCTCTGATTCTCTGAAAATTATTTGGATTATTAAGACTGAAATGTTATTTCAGGCTGCAGTTCTGATATAATTTTTTAAATTCGGGGAAAAAAGTATCATCAGCCATTGCATCTGGTCCTTCAATAAAAATGATACCTTGGTACAAATGAGATCAGCGTAAGGCCTCTGCACTCCTAATGTGCAACAAAGCATTTGAGTCTATTTACTGTATATTTACATGTGAGTATCCACCTGGAATGACAATCCATTACTCTCACAGACTCCTTCATGCACAACCTTCCCATTCAGGAAAAACATGCCTACAGAACCCAGTGAGGCATGTGCCATTCCTGGATAGGGATGCTTTACTGAATGTGAAGAATTTTTAACTGTGTAGACCCAACTCTACAATACCATACCTGCCAAGGAGCCAGAAGATATGTAGGGAACTGTGTGGAAGATTTTATTAAACATATCAGCGATGCTTCCAGGCAGTATCTTTTTGTTCATTTGCTTTATTCAAGACCACCACTAAATACACATCTGAGTCCCTAACGAACCACAATGACTTCCAGATTAACAAACCCAGGATTTCAGTAATCACAGGAAAAAGTAAACTCATGAAAATCCAGATGATTCTAGTCCCATCGATTTTGAATGTCTTTAATTTTTTAATTTTAGACACATTGAATTTTTAAGTTCCATGCCAGAGTATTTTGAGTAGTTTTTAACAACAGGCATATAAATGAGGAGTGCAAGAAAGTCTTCTTACCTCACAAAACATAGGCAACTTTTTGGCAAAATCCACCACTCTTGTAATCGCTGGTGTGATAATTTTTGTAAACTGGCTGAAGGCTTCTAAATCCACTTTCCCACCTTCTGGGGCATTAACTATTGGTGCCTGCCCAATATCTTCTGGCTAAGGATATAAACAAAGATATTTAAAGGAGCAATCGATCTTAGAGCAATTATTTTATACTCTAAAAAAGTCCTGCTTGGGGATGGAAGATATGCTAAAATAAAAAGCAACACTATTTGCTTTATAAGTAAAGTCCATTACATCACAAAATGTGAATTTATTTGTAAGGCATTTGTGAAAGAGGTGACTGCAGAGAGAAATGGATGACTAGTATGCTGCTACCCATCCTTTGTGGGCAGCTGGACTGTTGTGCACATGTTGTTTCTTCTTTGTGTCTGTATCTGTGTATTTTAGAGGTGCAGCACAGGCATCTTTTGCTTAAAAACATAGGCACATTGTTTCTTACAGGTGCTGAAAGCTCTCAAGTTTCTTCAAAAGCAAAGAGAGTTGAGGTGACATGTAACCCCTGAGAGGATGCTACAAGCTTTTCAAAATTGGGCTCCTTCACCTACTCAAAGCTCTGAAAGTTTCCCCAGAACAGATTGCCAGATATCATAGAGCCCCAGGCAATTGCCAAGGCCAGTCTCCAGAAGGCTAAAACAACTTATGTGCAAGGCTAACACAACTTATGAGCAAGAACGGGCTAACCTAAAGGTGGCCTGGATAATGTGAATAGAATTTGAACTCATCTGGGTAAAATTTTGTTTGAAAATCACCTGTTGCATGACTTCAGCTCAATGTTTCTCCAAATGAGAAAAAAAATCATATTTTGAGGATTTCAATAGGGATATACAATGAAATAGCTTCAATGAGAATCTATAATGAGTATTTTTTTATTCCAACTGCACTTGAATTTGTTCATCTGGTTTTTATGCAGCTGGTCGATGTTACCATGTATTTTAAAAACAGGCATATCAAAGCTGCTTTGTTTGTTAAGTGTGGGTTTGCAATTACAAAAGACCTACCAACCACCATGCAGAGGTTTTATTCTGTTCACATTAAAAACTAGATGAAATCCAGAGAAGTAGACCTTTAAGATCAATGGGCCCCATGGCATTTATATAAGACACTTAAACAGGGGAGGTGCTGAAAGTGCTGTCTGTAATAAAAACTTGTGTTCAACCACTTTTTTAAAGAAACACATCATAAAAGATCCTTCCACAGTTCTGTCACCAATCTGAATCCAAACCTAACTGCTTACAAGAAAAAATTCAGCCATGTGTTAATAAAGCAAGCACCAATTGCAAAGGAACAACAAAGAGGACTGGGGTCAATTATCTGATGGTTTCTACTAAAAAACTCAAACAAACTCATTTCTAGGCTCTCTCTCCCCCTGAATCTTGGGTGACTAAACTGCATTGTCTGCGTGCTCATGATAAACAACCTTCATCACTTCCAAGCAAGACCAAACGCTTAAACCCACATGAATCATTGTTATGGAGAAAAAGAAAGAGCACAGTATTTTCCTGGGAAGGGCAAAAGAAGTCAGGAGAGCCAGCTAAAGCTAACACACTGGAGGGGAGCCCTTGCCACCTAACTCAACAGGAGAAGAGGTTCAGACCTCAATGCAATTCCTACTGTCAAAGAACCAGCCTCAGCTCCATATGGACAGATCCATAGCTCCCGGGGCAGGCTGTCAGCTTCTCCTGCTCTTCAACAGCTTACTCCCAGCCCCAACCTCAAGCTCCCCAGGTTTTATCCCAAACCAGGTGATAGAATAGCACTCCTGTCTAAGCAAGCAAAAGTACTACTGCAGCTGCTTCTTGATCTGCTCAAACCAGCACCACAAAGCTTGCTTTGCAACACCCCTGGAAAGTGCTCTCTTGTTCCTTGCCAGTGGTGACTGGCTGTGGTTTCCTGACTGCAGAGTACTATGAGCACGAGCCATTCATATAGAAATGATAGATGGTGCCACTGGAATTAAAAAAACTCAACATTATAAAAGAGATCAGCTACTTTGAATACATAATTTCTCTTAGCAATTCAACAGTGAATTGAAATTCCCATGGTGAATTACGCAGTAGGAGCCTAGGCTTGCAAAAAGATGAGTGTGCTCTATCTGATTTGGTATACACAGACTGTTAAAGACCCCTGTGTGTTCCTGAAATGCAGTCTATAATCCCTCTTTTGTGCTGTATAAGCATTTTGCATTCTGCACTTATTTCCCTTAAAAATCGATTTAGAAAAATCAAATAAATCCTTTTTTAAGGTTGAGCATCACAAATCACCTTTTATTTTCTGAACCTTAGTTATAGGATGAAAATGTAAGTTGTTTTGTAGGCTGCAGTCCCAGTGATATAGTGTGTGTATCATCCTGTTCTCACTGAAATTAATTTTCTTTGCCTAATTTATTTTCATTAATGTATTCACCATTAACCAAAAGAGGCAAAACCCATGAACTTTATATTGTTTTAACACTTTCAATATGTTTTATCATGGTCCCTAATAAAGACAACTATCCCTAGATAGAATACACTAGAAAAGATACAGTATGCATTATAGACTGCTTCTGTTCTCAATCAGGAGTGAAACAATTTTTCTACTTTTTCTTATCATAGCACAATAAAAGTATCCAGCTGAATAAGCCTTAACATAGCAACATGCTGTTTGTCTTTTGAAATACATGGTCTGATCAAACACTGAGGTTCAGGCACACAAAAGGAAGTAATAACTACATAAAATCATCCTTTTTCCATAAACATCAGCACACTGGCAGATAAAATCTCTTTGGGGTTGCAATGCTGGAAAGGCACTGCAGAAGAAAGAACAGAACCTGGCTCCAAAAGCAGCATAGAAGGCTACAGCCCTTACCAGAAATTTCCTTTTCTGCTTCCAGTGGCTTCCTTGTGCATTGGTGGCCACATGTGCTTCAGTAACAATTTTGATGAGCTCCCATTCCTCATCTGTTGGCTCTGGTTTGTGCCCAATGGTTTTCTGCAGCTCTTCCCGACGTCTCTTCTCTCGATTTTCTTCTATCAGCTTTCGCTTTGCCAACCTCTTGCTGTCATCCAACACCACTAGCAGGGAAAAAAACATACAAAAATGGCAGAAAGCTCTTAAGGCTGTCAGAACTTTGGTCCTTTCTGTGTCTGAGGTACCAGCTGGTTACAAACACCTTAACTAATCAGTAAGGAAGCACCTTGGCAAGACCCACAGTTGAGACAGTTCTCTTATTTCTCCTTTCATTTTCTCAGAAGCCTGGATAGCAAAGAAAGACTTACCCTCCTGGTAATGCATTGTATACTGCCATTGCCATTGCCCTCAGGGGCTTGTTCCACCAATAAAACTAATATGCAAAAGCTTTGTGAGGTGTCAAAGTGCACCTATAACAACCTTAGAGTAATCCATATTGGGAAAGATGCACTTCTGTTTTCTTTAAAGTCGTATCAGCAAGCTCACACTCACTGTTCTGAAGTGCAGAACATGTTCTTGGAAGCCAGCAGAAGGTAACATGGATTGAAGAAATGGGAGCACTTATTCACAGAAGGCTCATCTGCCTGAAGCATGACACAATCAAAACAACCTGCCTTTGGCTCTTTCCTTAATCCCCACAAGTGGCTACACGGTGTTCCTGTGGAGCCCCATTACCTCCAGTGACTCCAGATACACAAGCCTCAGGGCTGCTTTGCTCACCACTTCACTGATATCCAGCCCCTCACCTGAAGGTCTACCTGGCCACAATGAAATTGTCTCCTTTATTTTATTTCACTCTAGACAGAAGGCACAGTTATACATCACATTAACAATGAAAATACTACGTTAGACTATTTTTCTGTTCTTTACTGGGCCTATTTTCCTGTCAGTTCTTCTGCAAAGGATTATACTGGCAACAACCATGAAGGCACAAGGGGATTTATGTAACTTCTGGGGTTTTACATGACTTGCTCCCATTTGTAGTAATTGAAGGTATTGGTGTAAATCCCTGTGCAACAGCAAGAAAAGAAGACCCCTAAGGGTTAATCTTACAGCCATATTTTCTAGTTCTTTAGAATGAGAGTCGAAATCTTTGCAGCAGATAACTTCTTCAGGGCTAAAAATAAAACAAACAACTGCAGGATGACTCATACAATGACATTCAATTTCGCATCCTCCAGAATTTTCTAAACAAGATGTTTTTATCTCAAGCAAAGTGTCCATCCAGATGCATTTCTCCCTCGTCTCCTCCGAAGAGTGAACATTCCTACTGTTACTCAGCCTGGTAAGGCCAGGAGAAGGTACAGCCTGATGAAGGATAAACAAAAAATTACAGCCCTATAAAAGTGGCTTAATGCAACAACTGCAGTACCCTGGTACAAGTTATTAAAACCAGAAAAGTGCTGGCAGTTCTACTTTACTTTAACCAGCTTCATCAATCAACATACTTTAAGCAAACACAGACACTGAAAAAAAAAGATAAAAGAAAAATCCCAGGAAAAATATACTTACAATCTGTTGCCATACCAACAAAGATACATTTTTTGAAGCGACATTCCTGGCACTGATTTCTTGTTACTTTGTCTATCACACATTTTCCTTCATATTTACAGGAATAGGTTGGATGGAGGTTCTTCTGAATGGTTCTTCTAAAAAAACCCTAAGTGCAAGAAATAAGTACATTGGAAAGCATTAGCACTGAACAATTTTTAAAAATTGGGAGTTGATTTGGTTAGGCATGTATCTAAGTATGCAAGATAACACATTTCATTCCATGAAACTCTCAAAGCTCTCAAGATAGTTTTATAGTGTACGGCATTTCTCTTGATTTTTCTTAAAAATTAAAAACATATAGACATCTTAGGCAAGTAAAGGTGCAAGTAATGCTGTCTTGAGGCACAAATACTGTGTACATGTCGTCTTGTAGTCTTATGTATTACTGTGTTAATTTTTTTTATGAAGTATTTTATTCTGAGCCCCTTTTCAAACTCGGTAATAATTTTGAAGGATATTAAAAGGCATACACATAATTTAAATTGAAAAGCAGCTTCTGTAAATAGTAAGAATGGTGGTGTGTTTGTGCTATTAAAGGATTAAGGACAAACAGTCCTACTCCTTTCTTTCTGTAGAAGCCAAATAACCAACCAACAAACCAACCAAATCTGGGCAAGACAAAGATTTTGCAGAAACAGTCTACGCAATCTATGAGTTTGGTTCTAAACACTGGATCCCTAATTATAAATTATTTGCATTTCTGAGATGCGGATTTAATTTGCATTTACCACAGAATTTCTAAAGTCACATCACCACCAAAGATTCATCTATCTATCTATCTAATCTATCTATCTATCTATCTATCTATCTATCTATCTATCTATCTATCTATCTATCTATCCATCCACCTATTTACCTACCTACCTAATTTATCATAATACAGGTCTATATAGCAAATTTAAACAGATCCTAACACCATATGAACTAATGCAATTCCACTGAATTCACTCATCTATACACCCCACAAAGCCTCACTGTAGATAAAGAAATCAGATAAAATTTATCTCTGAACATTATTGACATAATCCTGGTATTAATTCCAACATGATTTTTCTCACTGACTTTTGCAAGGGCTGGATAAACTCCCCAAGACTAAAAGATACGAGCAAGGCTGTAAAGCAAGAAATTTAGACTTCACTTTAATTTCAAGTTTCACCATTATTTGAGACTGTCTACATTCAGCAATGCAGTGCAGGATCATCTTGACACATAGAACACCCTGGTCCTGTTTGACTGAGGTTGCTGAGAATGGCTTTGGTTTTAGTCAAAACAATGACAAAATTCAAGTGAGATTTTACTTTATGAGTATTCTCTTCAGCTCGGATTTTATCTAATGAATAGTCTCTTCACTTCAGTAGGCAAAAGGTCTGTTTTTAAATCATGTTAAATAACACTCAGTAAAATCTTACAGCAGTGCACAATTTCTTTTAACACAGAATGTTGAATTAACATGTACAGATAAGTCTGTATTTCAGCTTGTACTTCTAACTCCTGTGAAGACAATAAAGAGCCTTGTCCTCATTAGAGTTTTATCTTACAAGATTCAGCTTGAGCTAAGAGTACAACTCTTTCTTCCTTAATTACTTTAAGATCTGAAATGTTAATTAAACTGAGTGGCATAAAGCTTGTGTGTGAGTCTTTGCAAGACTGGGAGCAGTTGTGTTGAGATAAAATCCAGGAAATCACTGGCAAGACATCCTTATGTCGTGTTTGGAATAAGTCTCAAACTCTCACCTACTGAACACCTGGTTTTGGTTCTGTTCTCAACCCTGGCCTGTGATGAATTCCTAGAGACAGGATCTGCCCCTCTCCTCCCCGAAGACCGAAGATGGCTGCGGACAACCAGGGTCACAGGGTTATTAATAATTACAGCAAGAGGTGGAAAAAACCTCTAATGGATCTCAGGATGTGAGCTTCTGTTTTCCAAACTTTGCATGGGATCTAATGTAGCTGTAGCTTTATGATGGCAAGGCTCTCCATCACCTGTGTTGGCACAGCCCACTTCGCCTTCTCATTTCTTTGCATTTCTCAGAAACTCTTTGCAAAGACCTTCTTTGTTCATGTCTAGATACAATGTGCTAAGGAAGCTGCTCTCTATATCTGTCCAAACACTTCACCACAGAAGTGTTATTTTCATCAATAAAAGAAAGCACATTGTATTGCAGGCAGTAACTCTTCCTATACTCCTTTTACTATGCATCCATACAGCAGTAGATGCAATGGATAAAGTCTGGAAAAACATTTCAGTGATGTCAGAACTCACTGTTCATTTATTTGTGTTTAAATTCCTCACAATTTACTCTTCAGAAATCATGTGCGAGGATGTTCTGTTCATGAAAGCATTTGCCAAAGCAAATCTTTGGCTGTCAGCCCTGATTATTCTTGTTACAAAACTAAAGTGACTTTGAGCAGAAGCAACTAGTAAACGTCAAATTAATTGAAAATTCATTATATATATTGTGTATTGATAAAACATATAACTTTGCTGATAAATCATACAACTTGAATTGCATATGCAGCTTCTCCAATAAATTAATTACTTTTTGCAGATTGTTAGCTCAGTTCCTTGTGCACATAAGCATTATTTTAAATTGTACATCAGAAGAAGAACTGTATCTGAAGATAAAAGTAGATTTGTATGTTATGTCTCTAAAATAGCTGGTGGGTATAAAAAGGACTACTTGAGCTGAAGTAACAAAAACCTTAGCAGGAAAGCTGGCAAGAGATACAGCTGTTCACCTGGGAGCTAAGGATTCTTCATAATGGCACAGTGCTGCTTACTTCCCATGGTATCTGAATTAAGTTGCATCCATACTTGTGATGTATTGTTATCATCTGGTATACAAGATACAAATGTGTAAGAATCACTTGTGCAGCTCCACAGTTCTTTTTAGATATAAGTATTTTTTTCATGCATTGTATGTAAGCATACGTATAAAACCGTTAATAATATTATAATGAATCTCCTATACATAGGATATTTAGGTCTCTGTGCATGTCATAAATGTAACTTAGGGCAATGATGTACAACCAAAGGAACTACTTCAACACAACAGTTACTGTGATGAGGGGCTCTAAAGCCAATCCAAACCCAAAATCTCAGATCCAAATGTTCCAGACTTTGTGGATGAACAGAATGAGACTTTTGTGGCTTAGTCTCATGATACTAGTCCAAGACATGTGTGGTCCCATTTGTTTAGAAAAACAATATTTTTTCATTTTCTGCAGGAAAGAATAGCTTTCTTACAGACTCACGCTATTCAGGCAAATTCATGGCAGTGAAATCATGTAAGACATGCCTGATTCTGTTACTCAATCTTTTTATTTCCTTGCCCAAAGCAATCTCTTTTTAAATTTAATTTTGCATGTAGTCTTGGAGATGCAATTTAGGGCTGAAAGCACATTTCAATATGATTAAGTCAAAGAAGTCAAAATCTTTTTGAAGATATTTTAATTGGGTGTCAATGATTCCCAAATTGACGTTACTATAGTGTGAGCCTGTGGAAGGGATTTTGATTTTTGTTTCTTCACAGAGATGATGAGGGGCACTGGAACACTGTTAACCACTACAGACTCTTCATGGCCATAACCAGAACCTCAGCTATTGCATAAACAGCTTCAGTGGAGTTGCTGGGAACATGCTGATGTACTCTGGCTGAGAACATGGCTAAAGAAACATTGAAAAATGGAAATTCAAAAGCTAACTGTTAAACAGCTACAACAACAATCTAAATTTCTTGTTTTCTTTTCAGAAGCAAACACAGCAAAAATCAACTATATTCCTTATGCATATGAAGAGCAGCAGCACGGCCAGATACGGCTTATCATCAGTACTGGATGTTCTTATTAGCTTCTAATCTGTCTTTATTTGATTTGACAGCACAGTTCAGGAAGTCTGTATAATGGAGGAGCTGGAGAGCTATTTCTGATTCCCACTTTCCCACCGTGCCATTTACCTTGCAACCTTCGCAAGTGATGCAGCGATAATGATATCCGGTGGCTTTGTCCCCACATACTACACACAGCTCATCCTTGTCTAAGTAACTGGGTATGTACCCTGCAAAGAAAAAGAGGATATGGCATGTAAACTCCACATAAAATTATATGATACATTTGATGTAAAAAGACTGTATCAAAATCCACTGCAGATCTTGTCTACCAGTGCCATACTTCACTGAATTTCCTGAATAAAAGCTCATATTCTGTTGCAGACTTAAACACAGTCTATAGGATCTTCCACTCTTCAGACTGATTCACTGGTCAAGAGGGAAAAGTTGGAACATGATTTCTCTCTCCTGAGTGAAATACTACCTCAGAAAATATTCACTACTTCCAAAGATTTGATGTGAAATAATAAAATAGCAGTTGAGACACAATATATTTCTGTTCTACATATCAGAAGAAACCTCAATATACTTGTACACTGCAGATGAGGTCCCACGTTTCAGTGTGACTCAGGGACTTGGTAGTAAGTAATATTTACTGACAGATGGTTTGTTTCAAAGCAGAGAGGTACTAGAAACATATAGCCCAAGCTGTATTGATCATGTCTGCCCTCAATGTGTTCCACAGGAACACCTAACATAGCTTGAATTTAAAGCAAAATACATGGACATTCAAATATTTTTGTGTGTGTGCACATGCATGTATTAAAATGAAATTTTATCTTCTGAAGTGGTTTACCAGATCCAGCCAGTGAAGCTATTCCTGCTGTGAAAAGAATTGGCAATGTTTGGTTCTTTTCCCACAATGACATTTATTTTGATAACATAAACATATTTTCAATTTGAGCAACAAACCAAAACAATTCTGATGGTAACCAAAAAGTAATTGTAATTACAGACAACTTTTAAACAGGGTAAAATACAAACCTTTCAACATCAATGTTTCCATGACTCATAACTAATAGAGTTAAGGTCCAGAACTTTACCTTCTGAAAAATCTCACTGTGAAGATGTAACACAGAGATCTCAGATTTCCTTTGAAGGGAGAGAGGAAAGTGCACCTATTTGTATAACTGTGTAAGACTGCTGGAATGTAGTAAACATTTCACAGAATTCCACAATGGCTGAGGTTGGAAGTCACCTCTGGTGGTCAACTGCTCCAATATCCCTGCTCAACACACTGCCATCTAGAGCCAGCTGTCCAGGAAAGTGTCCAGACAGCTTTTGAGTATCTCCAGGGATGGAAACTCCACAACCTTTCTGGGCAATCTGTGCAAGTGCTCTGCTCTGTCACCTTCATAGTGAAAAGAAAATACTATTTATTATTCTCAGAAGGAATTCCCTGTATTTCTATTTGTGCTCATTGCCTCTTGTTCTTTCACTGGGAACTGAGAGGAGTCTGGCCCTGTCTTCTACAGTATGAAGGATCGGGTATTTACACACACTGATATGCCCCCTTGACCCTTCTCTGTTCCAGGCTGAACAGTCCCAGCTTTCTCAGTTACTCCTCATAGAAGAGATGTTCCAGTTCATCATCTCTGTGGCCCTTTGCTGGGCTTGCTCCAGGATGTCTGTGTCTTTCTTGTACTGGGGAGTCCAGAACTGAAACCAACACTGCAGATGTGTTTCACTAGAGCTGAACAGAAGGGAAGGATTGCATCCCTCAAGCTGCTGGTGATGATTTTCCTAAAGCAGACCAGGATGCCATTTACCTCCCTTGCTTCAAGAACACACTGCTGGCTTATAAACAACTTGCTGCCCACCAAGAACCCCCAAGCACTTCAGTGCAAAGCACTTTCCTGCCAGTTGAGACTCAGCCTGCACTGTTGTGTTTATTATTCCTCCCCTAGTGCAGAATTTGGCCTTTCCCTTTGAAGAACTTCAAGAGATTTCTCTCATCCTGTTTTTCTAACCCACCTAGGTTGCTCTGAAGGGCAGCACACCCATGTGGTGTTCCAGCTGCTCCTCCCAGTTTTGCATCAGCTGCCAGCTGTCTGAGTGGAACTTATGAGTGCAATGAAGGAAGCCCCTTGGATGTGGCTGCCTGTAACACTATCCCTTGCCACTGGCTTGCTGAATCCATCTGTAGCACCACACATAAGGCCAGACATGAAGCTTGCAGTATGGGTTGGTACACCTTGGGGACTTGGGATGTCGGTCACTTGGAAGGCAACCAGCAGCAAGACTCAGGGCAGCAGAAGGCTATTGGAGGATGCTGCAAGAAGGGTGGCCACCATCTTCCTGCAACTAACATGCCAGAGGGTCAGTTCAGTGACAGACAGTTTAAATTAAAGTGTCTTCCTAAGGCTATGCTTTCAGAGGTTCTCCAGAAAGGAAAGCCCAAATCAGAGACAAAACACTTAAAAGCTAACTGAGCTTAAAATGCTTAAACTTTATGGAGGCTGGTGAGTAAATCAGGAGAAAGTAAAGAAGGCAAAAAGTATTTGTATGGCCTAGTTTGAATGTAATTACAAGAACCCTAAATTATAGAGGAACATATATCCCTCTTCTCTAAAACGAGGAAGCAGTAGAACTCAGAAGTCATGCCTGGATACAAGGCATCTCAGGTCTGCCAATATTCCTACTGACATCTGAAAGGGGAGTGGGGGAATGAGCCAAGATCTTAATGTTGTATCAAGCCAGTCTACAAGACAGCAAAAGACCAGATTTATATTCAGGCTACATTTCTCCATGATGAACAAGTTATGCTTGGCTAGACTGGTGGCCGCGTGACATTGAGATATGAGAGACAGCAGGGTTTCAACTCTAATTACATCACTGACTCCTAATAGACACTGTGCCAGTGGGAGATTAGCAGAGGCTATTATCTCCATCCTGCCCCCACTTTGCTCACACCTGCCTCTGCACATGCAACATATACACAACATAGAGCTGACAGAGTGGGCAGAAGATGCAGCAAAGGGATGCAGAATTTTCCCCTAAATATCTCATAAAGATCAGTGGCTTCTTGTTATTGCTGGTTACTGCTATTCATGAAATACAGACTTTGCATAGCATAAACTGTGTCCTCTAAAATTCAGTATCCGTGGTTAGCTTCCTCAAGAATTGCTTCTGAATCAAATGCCTTGATATTTCATTAATTATACAAACTGATTAGTGCTGCTCATGTAAAAGCAACTTGTACTACTGGAGGAGCAGGAGACCACTTGTCTAAACTGCCTCCTTAAATATATACAGTAGGTCATGCATGTGATCCCTGCTGTCCATCTCCTTCCTGGAGTTTCATGACTTTATCCAATACAGGAAACAGTTTCCAACCTGGCAGAAGACACAATCTCCTACAGGCACTCCTAGTCAGAAATTAAAAATGGCATCCTTGCATACAACCACATTCCAAATTTTCTTGCATCAGAAGCATTGTGTCACTTACTTAAGCTACCTAAATATTATGTTCAGTACTTCCATATGACTGAGCCCATATCACAAGGGAAGCACACACTTGAAACTCTTCTAGGGATTCAACAGGAAACAAGAATAGAAAAACCTTATCCCAAGAAATCATTGACAACAAAAGCATGCAATACTAATATATTCTTTCCACTACAGTTTTCTATACTTTTTAATATTTCTTCCAACAGGTAATGGGGTCAGAAACAGCTAGAGTGGGAAAATCGGACCTTCAATAGCATTTTTAAAAGATATAATTCAGACAGACATCACTGCAAAAAGATCAAGTGGATTTACATTCAGTTCTTACAAACACTAATGTCCACTCTAAGTAATTTCTAGTAGCTGCAAATATCCTTTATGACCTCTGTATAAATTCAATACAATTTCATTTGAAAGACGTGCAGATAAACTGACTCAGTACATTTTTTTCTGCTTCTCAGAGTTAGAAACAGCATTAGCAGGAAGAAATTCAACACAGTTTTTCTAAACATGATACCAGCATGGAAGAAATGAGTAGAGCAGTGGGGATTCTTGGAGAAGTCATGGATGGCAGCAGATTTGTCTGTTAGATGTTCTGAGGAAGGGGCAGAGCAACAGACTTGTCTGACTCTTTGCACCACTATTAGTAACTTGTCTCTCATATCAACAAGTACTTTTGTTTCATGTGTGTGTAAGGACACTGAAGCAAAATTAAAAACCCCTATGTGGAAAAGCAGATTCTGTCTGGACAGAGTAACCCAGGTGCTCTCTTACTAAAGAAGAATGTCTGATAAATCTCATGGGAACACCAAGTAGGTTCCTATTTCAGGTGGTCATAATTTATCTTTTATTTATTGGTCAAAACCTTTTAAGTAAATAGCTAAGAGGAACTGTTCAAGAGCAACACCAACCTCACTGAACTGTACAAAAACAACCAATATTGTTCCTTGTTTCATGTCTCCGTCTGCTGTATTCAGCATCCTCATGGACTGCCATTTGTTGCGTCCTGTATGATCTTCCAAGTTAATTATCTGTCAAGTATGACTTGACATTGTTTATCCCAATACCCTCCTTGGATCTTTGTTTTGAGTGGAGAATAACAGTGAATGACCTTGATCTGCCATGTCTGGGGTTTCCCCTCTAGCCTAAAGTAACACCTTTGGTCCCCAGACTCCCACCTGCCAGTCTGCCTAATCTTACTGTCTTGGCAAGGCTAAACACACAGCAGGACCAGTTACCCCTCTCTGGAAGAATATGTCATATAATCCATTATAGCCAATCTTGAGAGCCATTTAAATCACAACTGTAGCTTTGTAGAGGTATGGCAGGAAACAATTCCCTTTGATAGGAAAATGCACAATGAGTCTGCCCCAAGCAGCCATAAGGACAGAAGGAGATCTGCTAACCTATGCAGTCATCTGAGGTACTCCTTCATTAATACTGTATGCATGCACTCTTGAATTACCATTTGCAGGAATGATGCCTTAAAGCAGCATATATGACCCTGCACAGGCTGCAGAGACAAAAATGAGACACTTGGTAGCTATTCCTCTATGCAACAAGACAAAGAAAAACTATTTCAGTTATAACAAACTCTGAAAAATTATAGTGGTTCTTTTTCCTCTGTATCTGGTACACATTAACAACAACAACAAAGAAAGCATATTTTGAGAAAAGTAAAGAACGAATTTCATTTCTGTTAAAGTATCATTGCACATACTTTATATCTCCAGGTCTGTACAGATAATGTGATATTCTCCTAGGGAATTAATCCACACCTTAAAAAAATTGTAGAACCAAACGGTATTTGACTACCAAACAGGGATATGAGTAACACTAATGCAAACAAATTATGCCTGTCCACCAGATGTTCATTATTAGCTTGTTCCTAATCCACCATAGATTTATAGCTTGCAGGCAGAAAATGCCATTTTTTGCTATGGCAGAAGGACACTTGCATTTCAAGACCATTATTCAGTATTTTAATTTTCACTGTACACTGGCAGAGTCATGTATTAAACATATTCCCTGAAATCTTCCTTTCCCCCATCTGGTATTGTTTGCAACTAGAGACCACTCACTAAAATGAGGAGTTAGGACTTACCAGTAAGCTGCTATTCACTTACTAGACACTGCAGTATGAAAATGAAAAAGATTAAATTAATTACTACCTTGAGAATCCCCAACTGTATTAAAACTGAAATGAAAATTCGTACTGCTGTTCTACTGCTTTTCATAGGCACCTTGAACTCTTTACAAATTACAAAAAATTACAAGGACCAACCATACATCATCCTTGACATACTTGTGCAGAAAAAGCTTAAATGGAGTGTTTGTTGGTGAAAGCATAGAGCTGAGAGAGAAAAAGCATACTCCATTCTTATTTGTGCTATTATCAACATTGATCTGAAAGGCTGGGCTGATACATGGATCCCTGTTTCCCACTTTCTTTAAATTACTCCCACTGAGAAAAGTGGCTTATTTCTCCTTTGAGCTTGGAAGTACTGTGAATGTTGCTGAGCAGATTCACACTTTTCTTGTTAGCTAACTGGCTTGCTTGTCCTCAATTTTGATCTTTGTTGACATTCTTTGATGTATGAAATTACTAAAATTTGGCAAAAGATTTTCCGCAAAAATCAAATTTGGAACATTTTATAGTCCCTTTTCTCTCAATGACTTTTCAGTGTATTAGCTCTGTTCCTTGGGCTGAGTCAGAAACCTTATCGACAACAGTGCTTTTGCAGAGAATGTGCTGAAAAGATTTTAGCCCAAACTGTGTTATCACTTAAACTTCTGCAATCAGTACTGTACCTGCAGCCATTACGAACTACAGGTACAAAATAGACCACTTTAAAGGTCAGATAATGCCATTTCCCTACCCCTCAAATTATTTAAATGTTTTTAGAGACAATATTTTAGTACTGCAAGAAAGTTATTTGCTTAGAAATCTAGGCTTCACTGAAGAACGCAAAGTATAACTTACGTCACTTTCCCATCCTTCATGTGGTTGTGGAAAGGTTACAGTAAAGGAGATGAAAACACATTATTTCCATTGACTTTTTATTATGAAAGAAACTTAACTCCAAATGCATAATGATTTATGCAATGGATTATGCAATTTTTCTTAGTGCTATTTCCTTAGATGGGTGGTCAAGAGCAAAATTAATATTTTTAAGCCTTCAATAATTGTTAACATACTGAGAGCTGCTCTGCTGTAAAGTCCAAGATGACAAATTCTCAGTGTTTCTGTAAATTGATTATATCCACACACACTCCCTGCATTGATGAGATGATATTTTGGCATAAGCTTCATGTTGCATTTTCTTAGCTATTTAGAAAGTACCCTAATGTTTTCACACTGCTGACAACTCAGTTTGGGCTAATTCAGTTGCATACTCTAGCCCTCACACAGTATGTATTCTCAGTTGCATGCTAATTGCCTGAGAAAATATAAAGGGAAATAATCATGGCAAATAGAATTATAAAAATAACAACAATAGTAACAACTTTCAAAGCCCCGTTCTCCCACCATACCAAGAGCCGTTCAAAACACAGCATTAACCTCACAGGTATCTCACTGGTATCTGGGAAGCAAAGTGAGCTGCAGGGATGAGGAGACAGCTCTGCTACAGCCTAAACTCAAGAATTTCCCCCTGCAAACCCTTGGTTTGGGGGGCAGCTTCTGCTTACTGCTCTCCGCCCCCACAGAATCTGAAATTAAAGCCTAACCTCGTAGACACCTGCGGACGTTTCATTAACCTTATCCAGGAAATTACCATGGAAAAGAAAGTGAAAGCCAACTCTCATCCCACTTTTAACTTTGCAGACCTTTCTCCCGTGTTGTCCAAATGTCCAAAACACTGTGCAGACACCAAATGAGGGGAGACTGAGGTTTCTGGACTCCTGTACATATTTCTTTTATACTTTCCTAACTGCATTATCTCCTCCCTGTCACTGGGTACTCCTCCTCACAGCATAGGTGGTGTGAGGAGACCCAGGGACATTTTTGCCTGTCCGCTCAGGGAGGCACAGGCTCCCCCAGAGCATCACCCATCCAGCATGCAGGGCTGCAAGCTCACCATGGCTGGCAGCACTGCATGAGGGGAAAAATATTCCATCTTAAACTCTCTGGGACAAAACTGAGAATAGCACCTTGTTCTCACAGCACTGGGCCCTGTTCTGCTTATCAGATTTCACAGTATTATGCAGAAAACAAAGTGTATCTGGCTCACTGTTTCCTAGGGTAGGATCAGGTCCAAAAGGGCTTCCTTAATAAAACAGTAAGCTGTTGCATAAATGTTGTGCTATCACCTTTTAACAGCATACACCAGAGCACAAAAAGGTAATGGAGCAATAAGTAGATGCAAAGCTAAATCCACATGTCCACCTCTTGATTTTCAGGACTCCATTTCTTTTCTATAAAAGTTCATTCTTCCATCAGATTTTCTGACAGATAGTCAGGAAATAATAGTTTTTAACGCACTGTAATAACCAAAGCAGTTTTCTTATATTTAGAATAACTGGTTATGCTTTATTATTGCTTTTTTGTTTCCCCTTAGTGACACATTGCTGGGGTCTTTGGTTCTTGTTTTTCAAGTTATTTTCTGAATTCTTGCAAAGTGACATAAAAATAGAGAAGTAATTAAATACCCTTTCATAAATTATAAGCTTTTCAGCATATAAAATGTTGATTTTTTTTTTCTTCCCAGAGGGAAAACAAGACTTTAATAATTTAGTAACTAGCAAAAGTTCTAACAGGAAAAGAGTCCATGTGCTACTGTAAAGTACAATCTGATTTGAACAGCATATTATTGAGATTATGACAAATTTCAGGGGACTAACAAAAATACCAACTGCAACAATCAAGACTCCTCATGAACACCTGTTTAGGGACTTAATTTTTCTTTAATGGGCTATTACCAAGGCTTCTCTAACAAACTCACTCGCTCCCCCAATCAATTCTGGATCAATACAGACACACATGCCCTGTGAAAAGCCTTCTGTTCTTAGGACAGGATTAAAAGATTCGTTAGTTTTACGATATCTTGCTTAAAAGACGGAAATTAAAAAAAAAAAAAGAAAAGAAAAGAGATGATGCACATGTTCCACGCAGTTTAGATCTCTTCAGCTTAACAAACTCAACATTTGCAGAGGTTTGACAGAAGGGAGGCCACTTTTTATTGATTATCACAGTAATAAGGCTCTCAAGAATCCCAGAACATGTTGCTCAGCCTCTGTGAATGATCAATTAAAAGCCTGCTTGAGAGTCGGCTTCCACCAAAATTCACCGCCATTTCTTAGCGAAACTGAGGTGGTAGAAAACAAGGGCAGACAAGCCTTTTTTAAAACAACCCTGTATTCTTTCAAACAAACAAGTACAAAAACTTTGCACAGGGCAGATGTCAGGTGCCTGAGTACTGAAACAACTTAAAGCTCTGCTCTAGGTGTATCAATTTTTAGTTATAACCTTTAACATTATCAAAAATGTATTCCTTCGGTGACTTTGCAACAGCAAGTCTGTATTTTTTCTAAGTTAATCCTGAGATAAACTTTTTCCTTAACCAAAAATAAGACATGGGAAAATCTGCAAAGGCTATGAATCCATTAATTAAAACCCAACAGCAGATAAATAGCCTTAAAAAGCATTTAAAATGTTGCACAACACAAACACATGTGTTATCCACAACTACATTTAGTCTACAATTTGATCATGTTGTTACAGCTTCCAAGAAGGATTTTAAAAAGCATTTTTTTTCTTATGAAATATGATGCTGTTCAAAGTATAAAATTAAGACATTTTTCTATCAGTCATACAGATTTATTGCATCGTTAATGAATATTTTCTGCCCAAAGGAAAATATTTGAGTTTACCATATAGTTAATAAAATTAACAGTCTACTTTTCATTACAAAGATACTTGAAAAGTAGTAAATGTTGTTTTCTTTATCTCTCTAGTTACATCAGATTCATCTGATTTTGGAAAACTGCATACAGAAAGTCTGGTCTTATCAGAAAAGAACATTATTTTGGTACAACATACTGTTTATTTTTCTTCTTTAATAATGTGATTTTAAAGAAACACAGAGAATGTATACTTTGCATGTGTCAGTTCGGTTGTCCAAGTTCAAAACAAACAACACTGAAAACATTTTCAAGTGTTTGTTGGCATTTTGGGCTCTTTTTAAATCTCTTTGCTAACTTGAAAGCAAAAGAATAAATTCTAAAAACCAGCAATGATTTAACCCTGAGGGAGCAGACATTGCACATGTCTCACAAACATATTGATTAGATCAACCTTTTGAATGCAAAGTCATCTTTCTTGAACAGACACATTCTTGAATTTTCAGTCTTTTTGCTCTGCATAATCAGAAATTCATAGTTTTCACTGAGAAGACAGTAACCCAAACACAATCATTTTCCCATACATATTTACAGTACTATTTTCAAAATCTTTTGCCTGAGTTGCTGAGCAAACAGAGTTCACATTTACTGAAAACAAGGACTTACACAGTTTGTATGTAACCAGAAACATAGCTTTAGGATGGAGAATATGTAATGATGACATTTCAGAAGAGAAACTTTCTTATTGAGCTCACTGGTGAATAGCAAAGGAACTTAACAGCCCGGGAAAGCAGAAAAAAAAAAGCAATATATTTGCAAATGTCTCTTATAGATTAAGAAAAAGTGCTTGGAAATTCTCATCGCTCACCGAAAACCTTACAATCACCTAGCAACCTATGTTACTGCTGCTTTCAATTTTGAACAGGCAGCCTTCACATTCAAAGATGCATCTGAGCCAACTGATGCAACTGTAAGTTTAAAGCAAAACAAAAACAAAAACAGAGATTATTTTATTTTTGTTATTTAAATAAAATGCCCCTACCTTTCTTCTGAGAGTACGATGGCGACTGCACTTGAGAAAAAGTAGGTTTTTCTTCTGTGAAAAATTCAGGTTGGTTGTACTGATTCAGGGCCATGTCCATGTCAGAGTACTCGCTTTTAAACACGTTTCCAGGGTAACTACAGGTATAAGGCTGATTCACCGCCCAGGCCTGTTCCATATATATGTTGTTACTGTGCAGGACCTGAGCATCACAACTGCTGTAACCCTGATTATCTTCGATATATGTGCAATAATCAGTGGACTGCATGTAGCAATTGCTACCAGCAGCTGGGTGCACTTCATATATTTCTTGCATACAGTAGTTCATTTTGTTAGCCTATCTCAGCTTCTACTTTACGTACACACACACATGCATACACACGCAGGCATGCATACACATGGATCGGGAGAGGAGCAATGAATATACACCAACAAAGTCGACTGCAAAACAGCCCGTTTTACTTCGGAGCAGCACCTGATGTGCTAAAATCCTATTTATATTGGGACGGCTTGTGAACTCCCCTGCCAGTCAAACATATTGGGAAGCAGATTTATGACAGTCAAAGGTCTTAATCTGTGACTGTAAGTTAATTCCAAGGGAAGATGGCAGTCAGGTAGCAATGACCACCAGACAAAGAAGTGACATCCTGACAACCCTCCTGTTCCCCTGTTTGTCTGGAATAATCATTTTATAAACCATTTCCAGCCTTTTCCAATATGATTAGAAAATGATTACTAAGGCGAGGACACAGTTATGTCACTGCAGTTGTCAACTTAAGTGTGAAGAATGATAAAGACTGCTTAAGAACTCCCAGAGGGAATACGCTGAAAATCCTAAAATCAATAATCCTGTTTTTCAGCATTAAACCATAGAAAATCCAATAGTGCTGTGCTGATCACCCGAACAGTAGTCTAGTTTTACAAAATTTAGCAACTTAATCTGTCATCAGCTTTATTGATTTTGTTTTACAGAATTACATGCATGAATGTCCCCAGCCTTCCACACACACAATATCCTCCCCACTGCCTGGTAATGCATTTACGGGAAAGCGGCTTTTCTAAACTTCAGTGATTTCAAGAAGTAATTTCTATTGAGTTCAACAGGTGGGAAACTTCAAAATAATATAATCAGCAAAAAAAGCATACTGCTTAAATATTATCAATAAGCTAATTGCTTTGCTATTCTGCTTTGTTATCTGTTCTGTTTCAGTAATGATGTACTTTTAGAAGAGCCTCTTTTTTGACAACAGAGCGAGGAAAGAAAGGAAGGTTTTTTACTCATTTTGGCTCACCTATGAACATGTCAATGCCGCTACAACAAAAACTGCTTGATATTTTAATTGCTTAATGCACCCCAAACTTCATTATGGTTAATACAGCTTTTTTAATCAGCCATTCTTTTTTGACCTAAAAAACATATTTTATTTCTAAGTTGTATTAGCTGCTATTTGTTTTTTTACTAGGAAAAATGTGTTTTTTCTTTACAGCACAGCTACGATACGGTAAAACTTGTGAAGTCAATAACAAAATGGTATCCCTTTCTAATATCTGTTCTTATTATTCTGGATGTGATAATGAGAGCTTTCTTATTTCACTCATTTTAAACTAAAAGATTGCCAAAACTACCATGTAACTTGGCCCTTTTTCTTCTAGGGTCTTAAGCATGCATCTAACAATCTTGATGAACATACTCTTAAATAGTCCTCAAAAGTTCAGTGCAATAGGTAGGAACTGAGCATGACATATACATATTTTTACCTATCTTATATTGGTTAGTATTTCAGACTAACAAAAAGATCCAAGAGAGGAACATTTTCCCTTTCAACATACAACCATAACTAACCTCTCAATAAGCAGCATTCCCAGTTAATGTCTAATTAGTACCAAATTCAGGACAAGTCCTTCCAAGGATCAGAGAAGTTAAAATTCATGCTTGGAGTTCTTTTGCCCCCTCTAACTATAAAAGAAGCATCTTTAACATGCATTTCTTATTAACTTGCTCATAAAATAATAATACATTTGGTAAGTCAAACTGAACTTCATCGAGACTTGTGCTGCTGAAGTCAATAAAATTGCCTCCAAAATGAACTTATTCTGCTAAAACTTTATTACTTTAGTAATTTAAACTAACATTTTATTTCATTAAGCACACCAACAGTAACTGAAATCCAACAAGTAAAACCCTAATGAACCCTCATTCATTTACCATTATCTAACTCAACAAATTCCATTGTAAAATACGGTGTGAAAAAGCACACAAAAAAAGTTAATTTTCCTTTTAGTTCAGGCCCATCATTTAGATTTTACAAACAGTGAGTTTGTCTGTGAGAAAAAGCATGTCTCATGCAGGATCTGATTTTTCAATAATGGATGTTCAGCACTTCATTAAAAATGCCTGTGTTTCATAAGAAATTCTGCAATAGTTGTTTATACCAAAACCCCCAAACCATTCCCACTGAGGTGATGGGTTGGTAACACTGTAGTGTATGTAACACGTACAGCTTGCTGAGCTTACTTCTCCACACTCCCAATAAAACATTCCCAAGTACAGTACCTAGGTTGTTCATTTACCACTAAAAGATCCCCTGTACCGCCAACAGGAATTTATGTAGAGCTGCCACAGAGGTGAGGCTGTGTTTCATACACTAGCAGAGTACAATACCTCGATACTTTTACACTACCCAGAAAAGCTTTGGAGAACTAGGCTTTAAATTCTTAGTGGGAATTTTTCCCATGTGGATTTGTTTTGCTGGTAAAGTCAAAACTCCCACGAATCTTTTTGTCTCTTGCTTTTTCCCCCTCTGATTTGATTCAGGTTTGTTACTGAAAAACTAAACAGAATTGAAACCTTGAGTAGACAGAGCTGTTCCAGCCACGATGGCACCTGAGGAAATGATATTTCAACGTGGCACAGCCCGCAACTTACTTACTTTCTGTTCCAAAATAAACCCCTCAAAAGTTTATGTTCCATTGCTATGTCAATAAGGCTTAGAAATGTGTCATATGTACTATTTTTGTCAAGAGTTACTTTAATACTGCAAGGAAATTAAATTACATGAAACTGTGAAGGATGAGGAGAAAACGAAAAATGAATGGAAGGTTTTTCCAACAAACAAACAAAAAAGATGAACACTGCTAGGGAATTGTGGGTTCCTTACCTGTAATGTGCTAATATTAAAGAGGTTTATAGCACTGCAGATTGCTGTTCCCTTGGAAACAAATCAGTTCAAAGAATACCGCAAAGATTTTAAAAACTGAAATATTCCTAAAATATTTTCATTTTAATCTTTTAGAGACCAATCCTGTAGGTTCGTTTCATGTATGCCTTTGAATTAAATTGTCTGATACAAGTCAGACAGTGTGTTTATCAAAAGTCTGGAAATGGAGTAGAATAATATTAAGTTTTTCTTTATCTTGTATTCTGATTTGATTATTAGTGTCTTTACATCACGTCATGTTGATCTTTTCTTGCCTCCAGCAATGTAGTATCACACTTGAAATTTTATTAGTTCACAAATGTCTGTTTAGGTGAACACATGGAAGTTAATCACCATCAGAATAAACCCTTCAATTCAAGCAAACAGGCCAGTGATAAAACAGAAACTTTGATACTGTAACACCAAAGGATCCAAAGCTCGAACCTCTCACAGTCTGAGGTGTTAGTTCATTGTTCTACAAAAGGCAGAACATGGGTCTGGAGTGCCCCAAAGGTTTTTATATACTCACCCTGGTGTAAATCAGAAGTAAGTGTAGCGCAGTCAGTGATATTAACTGGGTAGGCAGAAATCAGGCTGAGAATGCCTGAAAGGAGGAGTCTGCAGAAGAGACCACCTTACACTACACCACCTGGCTCTTCATTGACTCCTGTTTTACAAATTATGACTAAGACTTTTAATTACAAACAGTGAAATAGCCCCATTAAGATGCACTTCTCTTGTGACTTAGCTTGGTCACAAAACCCACCAAAATGAACCCACAGAAATGTTAACGAAAGACAAAAATCCTGTGGATGATCCTCTGGATGCTACAGCCCAAACAATGGAGGTCCCTGACTCAGAAAAAAGAAGTATAATTCAGTGCAATCTACTCTGATGTTGCATATTACCTGCAAAAGTCCTATTCTCCTGACTTTTTCCAAACTGTGCACCCCTGGTCTAGAGTCCTGGGTACTGCAATGCTCCAGAAAGGGTCCCTGCACACCGTTCTAAAAGATTCGGCAGTGTCGGTATGTGGGAGGTATTGCAGAGCATTCAAATCAGTCAGGGCAGAGTGCCACTTCCAAAGGACCGAATGGAAGGATCTTATGTTGCTTGCTGTTCAGACTTCATGCATAAATATGAATAAAAATCCAGCATTTGGTAAAAAAATTTTGCACATTTAAACATCTAGTTGCAAGGATTAAACACATCGTCTGAACCCCTCACAGTTTTGTATGCCTGTATTATTAGCTCCTAGTTTTGCAATCCAAATTTTTACACATTATAAAATAAATGTTGTATTTCCTATTTATAGATTTTATTGTTGTCTGAGTTCTCTCAGCCACCTCTGATGGTTTTTGGGGGAAAAAACCAGAAATTAGATCATTGCAGTTCTGAGCAAACACAAATCTGCACTTTCATAACATGGGCCACATCCCAGACAGATCTTTTCATATCATAAGGAAAATATACTGAAAACTGTAACAGCTTTTGAGCAAAACTACTAATGTGGCTTTTACAATACGCACAAGTTGTCAAATACAGCTATCTCAGTGCCCACACAATGAGTTACCATCTCTCTTTAATGTATGTATTTGCACCACCTTATTAATTCACTTTACGCACTATGATCAAAGACTCAAAATGGTCCCTGAAAAGTATGACTACGCAAACTTACTGTTAGAGATTAAAGTAGGCAAACCTCAAACATCAGAATCCAAAATAACAAAAAGCATTTCCAAGAACAGAAAATTAACTCTTCATGGTGTTTATCTTATTTTGAAAACTCTACTTGTGATTAAATCATAAGGTAGGGTAGGATTATAGAATTCCAGTGCTGAAAAGTCACCATAGCGTTTGACACTTCCTGGAGTAGGTCTCAGGGGAAGATAAGACATTAAAAGATCATCGTTTTGTCTATGCTACATTTATAATAACAGTCGAAGGGAAAAAAAAAGCTAAATCTTTCTGACATAAAATAATTTCTTTGGGTTTGCAACAGATGCAGCAAGATTCAAACTGGCTGCCCATGGTACAAACCAGAGGAAAATCTTAGACAACAGCACACCTCTTTTCTCCACATGTACCAAGTTAGTTATTTCTCTACAACTGCTTTTCTCACAAAACCTACTGTACCTCAGTTATGACATGTGACACTAAATTTGTCTGTGACTCATAAAATGCCAGTGTGATGTGCCTTTTACTGAAATACTTCAGACTCATTAGTCTGCTTGGATAACAAAGAATGTCATAGTTTATATTTAAACGTTCATATTCACTACCATTCCAGTTATCCCTCAAAATATTTTTGACACCTTGAATAAATTTGGTTAAAAGAGAATGGAGCTTGCTTTTTGCTGATCAGGACTCTTCCAGGGTTTGTGCTTGCTTTTGCTTGCACTATTCATGTCATGGGTAGGTAGCACACGGTCTCATCAGAAAGAGTTTGCTCCTTGAGATATCGGCCAACAAACAGGCTAACAAATTCTTGAATAGTGTTTGACAACTTTTAAGATGGTCCCTGAACAAATATTACTAAGAGTAATTATAGACCTATGACCCAGACAACCCAATTTGTTAAGCCTCCCCATATATCATAATTGGAAGACTCTGTTAGCAGACATCAGTTAATTACAGAGCTTATCTCTTGAGAAAGTAATGGCCAATACTTAAAACGTGTACCTTTTTTGAGTCATTCCCTGCCTCAACTTCACATGAAAACATCAAGGTAAGAAGTTTCATTTATTCAAAAACAAAACCAACCAGAAAGCAGGCTAATTTAGCTTGACATAACATAATTAACAGGCTCCTGGATGGGACTGTCTGGGTTTGGTAGCCTCCTGACAGCCCTTAGTAAGACGTTAAAGCGATCAACACCTGACATCTGTTAGCAAAGAGGCATTCTGAGGTAAAGCACAACTAAATCTAAAGAAATCAGGTACTTAGACCAGTTTAACTTTTTCATGAGGTGATATCCTGCCTGACACTGTAATCTTTCTTCCTGGAGTGACGCAAGACTTAAGTAAAAGAAAACAACTTGTAATCCCCTCCTCCCAATATACAGTAATTATTTTTTAGGCAAAGAGCAATGAAGAACTATTTATCCAAGTTTAAAAAGGAGTAAGAATAACTTAGCCACTACATTTGTGCTAATACCTTAGCAACTGTGATTCTTAAAAGGAATTCCTTCAGTGTTGTGTTGATATGAACTAAACAATATACCTGAGAGAAAATAGTTTATTCTCCTGACCAGTGAGGCAGAGAATATTCCTAACAAGAAGTCCCACTTGAGCTCTGTACATGCACTTACTGAGGGTTTGGGTATGGTTAATAATAACAAAAAAGGCAAACAACGCAGTCACAGGTAAGAGCTGAATACCCTCAAAGCAGAAAAGAATGCTTTCTTTTGTCTTTGTGTTTTTAATGTATCAAAAATATGCTTTGGTACAAAAGACCAGTTTCAGAAAAGATTTTTGATCAGCTTATAAAGATCATAAAAAAAGAGACATATGTTTTTTAAAGCTCTAAAATAAGAGATATTATTTTGTATTAGGTATCACACAGAAAACCCCAGTAAGTACTCATCACATTGTCATAAGGGCTCTTCACAAAGCTATTAAATTAAATAGAAGAGAAAACTAAAAACCATGATTACTCCTGATGAAAACAAATTAAAACAAAAGGTTGGTAGAAAGAAAACATCCCCACATAATAATGCTTTTAGCAATGGTCAAACCCCTGACACCAAACAGACATAACCTGGTTTTGCTTTGTTTTGTTTTTTCTAAATACAGCATTTTCTGTGCTCTGCATGATAATGTCAGTTACCTTTACACTTTTTTTCTTCTTTTTGGTATTCCTGGGCACTTGACATGATTTGAAAGTTTGCTTTTGTATGGCCTGGCTGTAAAATTGTACTAGTCCAAGTTGAAGCATGTAGGCATTGCGAAAGCTGCTGTCCATTCCTCTGGATATCATAATTTTTGAAGTGTCTTTTCCTACAGAAACGATTTTCTGTTATGCCCAATACATTCCATTTCTGACTTCTGTCAGGAAGGTGAATCAGTCTGTCCCACAACAGGAGGCCATGTCCTGGATGTTTGGCAAATGCTGCAGGGCTACCAACTGTTGGCTTTGCCAAAATCTTGCTCAGGTGTGGAGTTTTGGAAAGCAAGTGGTTCCCCAGCTCTCCTGATGGTGTGGTATTCCTGTGCATCTCCACTGGACTGCACTGATACGATGCAGAACCTTTCAGCCATGCCCATTCAGCCACCATAGTTCCCCTTCGGTACAAGTAAATATAAAATTTTCCTGTCTGAGAATCCTGAAAAAGCAGGCAGATCTATGTGGACAGGCTAACACTAGATGTAACTTTCACAACATCACAACTACAACATGGGCCCCAGGGCAAGTTTACCACCGATTTATTGCCTTGCTCATATGATCATTTGAGGTCTTGTAGGTCGAGGCTGGTCGTGAACAATTTTCAGATACTTAAAACACAAAACATCAAGGATTCAGCCTTGTTTGACTTTGCTCTTATCGTAGGCTGACCTGAGGGACACTCTGTTACCTAAGTGTGACATTCTTATGTGGGCATGCTTAGCAGTTCCGCTTTTGCTACCTACTGCCTTTCTCTGCTTGTGGTCACAGTGGAGTATCAGAGACGCTAATTTTATCACAGGAGCACGGACACTTGGCTCCGGTGTGGATAATGAACAATACCAAAGCTGCATGATTTTATCGAATTGGTCATTACTTGTTCTTTGGTATAGAAGAAACTGAGATACCAGTAGCTGATAAATTTGTAAAACTAAATATAGCCCAATTTCTATTTCTGGGCAGCAAAACTAAATTCTGTAAAAATTACCCATTAAAGATAATAATCTATATTTAAAGACATTATTTTATTTTATATTATATGTAACAAAATTCAAATACAAAATAGCTGTTTAACTTGCATAAAGAAAATAGCAAATTCCAGACATTTGATGACTGATACCCACAGTTGTTTTAATTACAGTAAGGTTCTGCTGTAATAATCAACCTAAGAGTTAATTTTACATACTTTTCACTCAGTAAAGTAACATATTAGTAAGTAACTGCATGCTAAGTAATTAATTTCCAGATAAAAATGATTCAAAGCAACTTGGGATTTCAGTTACCAGATCTATCATAATATTGCTGTTTCTGAATGCTTTGTCTTAGGACTTCTTTTAAGTGGAACATGGTTAGTACAGGACAAATTCAAGAAACTTGACCGTGGCTAGTTTTAAATACTGTTATCCTATGTTAACTCCTGTATGTACACACAGCTTTCCTCAATATGTTATTTAATTTTACATGTAAGCATCTTTTTTCTGCTAGGAATACAAGCTCACCTGACATTTGCAGCTACAAGTCCCCTTCTTCAAATCACTGGACATCAATAACATGAATTTGTATGAGAAAGCACCTGGCATCACGGACTTTAATGCAAAGGGCAGGTAAGTTACCTACATACTTTGTCCTTCTCTACTTACTTCTGGCTTTATAGATCTGCTGTTAGTTTAGACTTGATTTTCTTAGTAAAATTAAAAACTAATTCTAAATGCAGGTAATACGGCAAGAGAATATCACTTGTAAGAGGATAATCAGTTTAAAATAGAACAGTGAAAGTAACCCAGAAAATACTAGACAATTAAAAAAAAAAAAGAACAGAATATAAAACTTTCTTTCATAATTTGAACACGTTGATATTCTCTTGACTTCGTAAACTTAAACTCAGAGGGAGAGATAGGATTTTTTTGATAAAACCCTCTGGGGAATTGAGAACTTCCCTCTAAGATCTGAACTGAACTTAGGTACTCCATTTTTTGTGGCACAAAGAGGAACTGTGCACTATAACCCTTCATCTAGACTTTGCATAACCTCATACAGTGTACCTGGTTCAGTACAAGGCTTTTCTCCCTCGAGGTCCTTCACACCCTAATTATTTCCCTGCATGGATGACAGTGCATCTTCACAAAATGCAGGAGTCAGGAATGTGCAATATGTATATATATTAAAAATACAGGCATTTCTATAATACACTTATAAATAGCTCCATGTTTTGTCAGCTCCTTGAGCAGACCAGTGATGCCACACAGTCCTTGACCTTGTTAGAAAAGTCAGTTATATCCTCAGTAACTAAGGTCTTACTATTAGTCCTCAAGATCACTGATTCATAATTCAGGCTGTTTCATCTCATTAGGCAAAAATTTCTATATATTTTCCCCAAATTTATCTTTGATATTAAAGGCCATCTTTGCTGTCTTTTAATCTATGAGGGTTTTTGTTACCCTTGATTTTAATTAAAACCCACACACTCATGACTACGGAAAAAATTCTGTTCCCCAAGGATTCAGAGAAGGTGTCACACAAGGCTTATAGATTTCTAACAAGGAACTCTAAAACCCTTCATAACTTAAAAAATAAAATCAAAACATATTTTCCAATTTCTGTGTTCGCAAAGTATCTGTGGGACTTTGAAATATGATTATAGACACATTTAAACTATGAGAAGAAATTGATTCTATTACAGTTTTCATCATTTGGAATTTACCCAGCCAGAGTTTACCAAGGTGAGCCCAACACCAAGAAGCTATATCCTCTCTTTTCCTTTTAGTTCCCTCTGAAATTTGTCTCACTATTTTGTCTGCCATGTTAGCTACAGTTTATTTAATTTTACAAGTTTCCACTTTATTTCACAAATTCTCTTCAGTCACCAGGGACATTTCATATTCAAGTTTTGCTAGACAAGGATTAAGTTGTAAGGAACTACCACAGAGGGATCTTATATTTTGTGTTCTTTTCTTCTACTTCCTATACTGTGGTACAGTGGATGTTTATGTCTTAAATTACCATTCATCTTATTATAATGTTAAATTTGTTTCATTTGTTTATTTATTCTACTCCATTGGTTTTAACACATCCTGACTGAATTTTTCAAAGGCTTTTTTCTTTTTCTTTTCTTTCTTTTTTTTTTTTAACAAAAACACAGTTGAAATCTCCTGCATCTGCTCTTGCTCTTGTCAACCCAAAATCTTTGCTAAAAGATGATCATGTATTTTGTCTGCACTCCCTATTTGTAAGAGAAGCATCTCTCTTTCCCTCTAGCTACTGTTAAAATGGCTATAATCAAGGGAGGAAGCAGTACAGCCTACTGGGATGAACCACGACTAAAACCACAGGCCCTATTTCAGAGTTAAGAGGGACTATAAGCAGGGCCAGAGCTCTTCTCATCAAGGAATCATCAAGCAATTTCAAAACACACATTGTAGCTATAACTGGCATCTCAGCAGTCAACAGGTCAAAAGACTTCCTCAAATTCCCGTCAGAAGGTCTTTAAAGGGAAGTTTATTTTATAGAAGCAGAAAAGTTTTAGCAGATGAACTGCCCATTGAACTTAACTAAAGGGATAGGCAAGGAGAATCCCTCAGAATTCTTTTATTACAGGCCAAAGCAAAGACTCCTTAATGCATGATTGTAAAGGCTGGCCTGTTCTCAGACATGCAGTGTCATCTGAATGTCAGTATATGAAGGACTACAAAAAAATATGGAACAATTCATTTGTTTTCATCTCAGTTCTGTGGTTTTTTTCCCAATTCTCTACTAGTACCTGTCAACAGTAGTCAAAGAAGTGATACACAAAAAGCTCTCCCTCTTGTAGTACAACTCAAATGAAGAGAGTAATTAAATTGTTTCTTCCAGAAAGGTGGGAGGTGGTAGCCAGCCAGCTAGGATGACAGTGTTTCCTGCTAGAATGAGCTGTATACCAACCCTGAACTTCGATCCTGAGCAAAACTCAGAGTGTACAACATAGGACCAAAAGCCACACAAAGAGTGCCTGTTCCCCATGCTCACAAGAACCTTAGAGGCACTGCATTAATTTCCCCCTGCTGTGCCCTGAGAGCTACACTAATTTTCCTTGCTTAGCATCTGCCCCGTTGCAATCAAGGCTGGATTTGCATTACCATTATTACTATTACTGCTTTATACCACAGTAGCTCCAGTTGACAGCTAGATCCATCGGTGATGAAAGCTGCTGTGACCACACAGGCAATCAGTCCCTGCTCCTCAGAGACTGACTACATTGCTCACATGTTTTGGGGGAGTGCAAACATATATTTTTCACCCTCGGCAACAGGTTGTCACTTAGGTAAAAGGTAAATCAACAGTTCTGGGATGTCAGAGAATTGCTGTTTTACCAGTTACAGAGACACTTTCTCTAACAACAAAAAGTTATTTTACATTCCAAAACTGCTCACAGCAGAATTTCTACAGAAAATTCTCTCTATACAGTATTTCAAAGTAGGAGAACAACTTAGATATCTCTGAATTGTCATTAACTTACTTGATTGCAAAACTTACATAATAAAGTTTTGCCTTTTTGGATATTTGAGGTTTAGTGAAAACAGAGTAGCAAGGACAACAGCACTTCACTGGTTTGGTTTTTTTTTTTTTTGTTTTGCCATTGAAGTATGCAAGCATATAAGGACACTGAAGTGGGTTGGCTTCAGAGAGATCAACTAAGGCAAATGTAATCAGGATTAGGACTGAGGGGTGCACAGTAGGTTGATGAAGCAGCCCAGCTTTGCATGGACACAGTCCAGTAACACTAGATGATTTTTACTTGATGACTTGAGAGAAAAAAAGAAAAAAGCAACCAAGCTACAATTAAAGGACATGTCCCAACCAAAGTTAACACTCGATTCATACTTTGTTCAAGCATTTTAAACCACACAAAGTAACTATAAGTAAAAGCATGTAAAGTTTAATGTGTGCTTGTGCTGGGAAAGACAAAACCATCAGTGCCAGACAAGGCTAAGGTTTCATTTCTTCTCATTAATCTTGCTGCCAGTTCACAGCATTTTATTTTCTCTCACTTATTTTGCTTCTTCTCTCTTCCTCTTTTCTCTCTCATCTTTCCATTTGCTCCCAAAAAACAGCATAGCATTTTCTCCTTATGCTTTCTTATAAAAGAGGGAACACTTCACAACTTTCTCAACTTTTAAACTAGGCTCATATGATCATTGAATAAGCAGAAGGATGGAGCCCAGCTCACACAGGCTAGCCAGATTCTTCCTCTTAAATATGCAAATTTTGCCTTTGTAAATGTGCTAAATAAAACCTTTGAGAACATGTGATTTCTTTCCTAAATTTTTAAAATACAAAAATTACAGTGCCAATAAGAAAAAAATTGTAGCATGAAAGGAACTGTAGCAGGTTCTAGCAATATCTACTGAAACCATGAGGCGGTCTTCAGTATTTCAGAAACATGTGTGTATGTGTATGCTTGTGGAAGTAAACAGCCAGGGTTATTTAATCCAGGACTGTTGTTCTGCTACTTGCTTTAGCAGTGGCAATATTATAAGGCATTTAAATATGGATTTCAAAATAAATTAAATTTCAGTATTTCCAATCTTTTGGACAAGTATTAAATCACTATGAAAGAAGAGTGCATAGATAATTACAATAAACTTTGTAAACAGTTTCTAATGTGTAAGAAAAGGCAACATTAGAAAACTTGCAATAAACAGTAACAGTTTTATCCTTGCTCTTGATATATCTTTTGAGCTCCTCTGTGAATCAGTGGAATCACTTTTAAAAACACTAAACTTCTCTTAAGCATTAAAGTAATACTACACATATACTTGTGTCATCAAGAGTTGGGCTTGACATTATGCTGAAATTTCTAAACATGAGAAAAAGTCAATCAGAGAAAAAGAATATCCAGAAGAACATGACAGTTCATCCGTAAGTTAACCAGAGGCAAATTTGAGCACAGAGATGCAAATGGTTCAGGGTTCAAGGTTTTAGTATGTAAAGAGCTCTCTGAAAACCTGTCCCTTGAGAAATGAACAGGAATTGTGTAGATCAATATGGAATCTTGTAGCAGCTACAGATAAAACAAACTTACCAAAAGAAATGAATGACCAAAGCTATATGGGGAAAAGTAGTAAAATACCAGGACACACAATGGAACTAGAACAGTGGTGCTAACCAATATAGCCACATAGATGCTAAATGCATTCTTCCCTCTCACAGTTCTGTACAACACATGGGAGGGAGCTTTTCTGAGAAGAAGCTCTACCTGAGCACAGCAGTTCTGTTCAAATCACAGGGCTCACCTGGCTGCTGTTCTCCAATTGGAGTCATAAGTGGATACCCAGGGAAGAGTAAGAACAAAGCAAGCACATATGAGAGTTCCCACTGAGAGTCTCCCAATCCCCAGCTACTCGTCAGCCCAAGCGACTGTCCGAGCCTTTGTGACCTTTCTAAAACGTAGCAATACCCAATGGATCTCTCTTTGAAGTGCAGCTCAGTCTACTCTTGTGTACGCTTCTTGTATTCACAACCTCCTCTGGCAAGGAACTCCAGTGTCTGTCTCTTCATGTGCAGAACCACCTCCCTCTGTTTGTTTTAAAGCAAGATTGATTTAATGCCCAACAGACAGCAATCCACCTCTCCAAGGCTCATTTTACAGACTACTGTTTGTGTGCATATGGGAATGTTAATGGATGTTTACTGTCTTCATGCTGTGTTAGATAATTCTTGTGATGCCTGGGAACCTACTAAAATAAAAGTGAAAATACAAAACACCATTTTCAGAATATGGCTCAAAATACCTAAAATAGATCTTTAAAAACAAGTAAGTTACAGTGAAACCATTTAGGAAATCACTCAAATCATTTCCACAAATCACTTCAGATCACTGTCACCTTTTTCTAAAATCCTTGTTCTCAGTACCACTTTCCTCATGAGCTTTCAAATCAATTCACATGGTCTTTCCCTAACCTTTCATTAGACCTTCCATATCTTCCCATTGGGAAATGGACAGTATATTTGGCTGCTGCTTACTAACAAAATCCTGGGCGTATGTGCACATAATTGAAGCTCCTTCTTTTTTCAAGGTGATGAAACAGCTCGAGTTATTTTGGTCCTAAAACTGCTTAAAGAGATAGCCAGTATCTTGAAACAACACCTCCCGTTGAAGGACTGAGGTTTGAGTAATAGCCAGGTAAAAAAACCAAAGGTACTAAAACTAGCAGTCTTGACAAATATGTAATTTGTTAAAGACAAAAAAGGTAAGTAAACAAATAAAGTTTGACCAAACAATGCAATCAAAGGCTTCTTCAGCAAGAAAGACAAACTTGAATGTGAGAACTTTTTAAGTTGAAATAAACTCAAGCTTGGTACAAGTCTAAACCATTTTCAGAAACACAACAAAGCAATAGCAAAAGTCTGGCCTTTGTGTATTGCAACACGTACACATTTCCTTAAACATTTGTCTTATTTTAGGATAAGCACAGTAGCAAATCTGGTGCTTTTAAAGAACATAATGAGAAGTGCATTCAGTGAATGTAAAAGGTATTTTGTTTAGTGGAAATAAGTGGAAAATGCCTGATTGGATTGATCCTACAGTTTACCAACAGCTTTAGCATTAGCACAAAAAAATTACAGTCCTCTCTACATGCAGGAATCAATACCAAGGACAAGTGTTTTAAGTTCATTGCTCTGACATACAGTTATCACAAGAACTAGACAGCAGCTGTGGTCAGGCTTTTGAAAATCATACAATGGCAGGCTGCAACTCCTGTGGCAAGCACAGCAAAGTGTTTTATTTTATAGGCTAGTGGAAAAGACTTAGAAAAAACTGAAGGACATTTTAGTCCTTTTAAATCACTACTCTAAAAGCTTCTTGCCTGTGAAATGAACAAGTACATTTTATACCGACAACACTTTGCAGTGTTCCTAACGTGATGCCAGTAGTGAAACACAGCTACAGAGTCTAAGGATTATACTCAAAATTTCAAACACAACAGTTTTCTCCCATCAGAGGTAAATTTCAGAAAAATGATTTAACAAAAGAAACAGCTCTGGTTTAAATAAAACTACTATAGACAGGAACTAAACAAACTGATAGATCATTAAAAACAAAATAGAAAAGAAAAAACATAACAACATTAACATAATGAAATGTACTTAAAATGACTAGCAAATGCTATAAAACCAAAAAAAAAGAAAAAAAAAAAAAGAGGTTTGCTGTCTCTGTTCTTTGTGAAATCTAACCAGATCCCCCTCCCCTTTTTTTTTGAAAATATGTGATCTTTTATGGAAAAAACAGCAGGTATTCATAAGTTGGAAAGAAAACACCAACATATTAAAGAATTGCACAAAATTTGAAACATTATAAAATATTTCACAGACTACTTGGCTTTGATATTTATATAGCACATTTACAAAGCATTTTTAAAAACATTAAATTTTGAACCAAGAAAAAAAGGTAAAATTAACCCAGTGTGTCTGTAATCTAGAACTTAGCAAATGTGATATTTTTAACTGCATACTCAGAAATACGCTTCTAAGTAATAAGAGCCATCATGGAGTGATTCATAGGTTCATGCAAAAACATCCCACAATATAAATCTTGTTAACCTTTTGAAAATCCCCAAAAGCTCATTACAAAGCTGCTGAATCCTGGCATAACAAAACCTTATATTAAAGTATTTACTGTCCTCCTAAAAAGTCTGTTACTTAAAAGAAATAATACACTTGAGTTAGTCGGATTTTGTCATGGTCTGGCAGGCAAAGAAGTGTCAGACAGTGATGTATGTAGAATTGAATTATCCTAGGAAAATCATTGTAGAAATTTGGGAGAAATAATTTCTCAGCTGATGTTAAACAATAAACTGTTCTCCATCTGAATTAATGTCAAGTTTACAGGGTAATGAGCATTACAGTGAAAAGACTCATGAAGAAAATGTGGTACCTTTCCTATCCTATTACTTTTCCCAGTTCTTGGAAACTACGTGCAACACCCTTGGAGACACTGGTTTTCAAATGGATTTGTTGCACGAAAGCTGATTAATTTTCTTCTCCAAATGAGGGACCTGTTTCAAGAAATGTTGCATATTAAATTCTACTTATTGAAAATATGCATTTATGACATTTAAATTATATTCCCCAATGTAACCACTTAATTTTATTATAATTCCTATCTTGATCTAACTTTACAGTCATTACCAAATAGAACAGTGTGGATATTTGAGTAGAAGCACAATGACTGAGTTGATTTTGAAGCTCCCAAGTAAAAGCAGACTAAAACCCTGGCCTTACTGAAATCAGGGAAAGAACTGCTGCAGTTTTTACTGGAAACACGATTACACTCTTTACATTCTCCCTTCATCTGCCATGAAGGTAAAAATTATGAGTTTTACTGCATTCTATAAATACTATTTTCTAGGTTTTAGAACCCATTCTTGAATTTCTTCTTCAGTGCTCACTTCAGTAAATAAAGTAAGATGAAGATATGTTTCAGGGTTTGTCCTGCATTTTGGGAGAAAATGTACAGAAGCAAACCTCCAGTGATAGCTATTGCCATTGAATAGTGATGCCAAACCAGAAGCTTCATTACAGTGTTAAAACAGAAAGAACTTTAAAAACTATGTTACATATTTATCTGAAAGCACTGTTTTCTCAATGAGAAAACAATATTTTCCAACTTTTTCACTATTGTGTGAATGTATGCAGAAGAAAGAACTTGCTGTTATTGCTAAGATAGTACTAATTTTATAATGCTAACGGTTTTTTTCTCAGATATTACTCTGTGGGCAGCAGCTATTGGTGTCAACTGTAAAACTGCTGATGAACGTTGTTGTTGCAGCCCTTAGAACCAATCATACCATGGGCTGCATCCAAATCAGTGTGGCCACTAGAGCAAGAAAGGAGATTCTGCTCCTCTATTCCTCTCTCATGAGACCCCACCAGGAGCATTGCATCCAGCTCTGGGGTCCTCAGAACAGAAAGGACATGGGTCTGTGAGTCCAGAGGAGGGCCACCAACACGATCACAGGAATCAAACACCTCTCCTATGAGGAAAGCTTGAAAAAGTTGAAACTGTTCAGCCTTGAGAAGGGAAAGCTCTGGGGAGACTTTATTTTGGCTTTTTAGTATTTAAAGGCAGCCTATAAGAAAGATGGGGACAAACCTTTTAGCCTGTTGCAACAGGGCAAGTGGTAATTGTTTTAAACTAAAAGAGGGTTGATTTAGATTAGATATAGGAAATAAGGTTTTTACAATGAGGGTGTTAAAACATTGCAAGAGGTTGCCCAGGGAAGGGGCACCCCATCCCTGGTAACATTCACAATCAGTGGATGGGCATCTGAGAAACCTGATCTAGTTGAAGATGTCCCTGCTTATTGCAGGGGGATTGGACGAGATGACTTCTAAAGGTCCTTTCCGACCCAAGCCATTCCGTGATTCTATAAAAGACAACCCATGTTTAATAAAAACAATGCTTCAAAACAGAAAAGCAAAACTTTCCGATTTGCTTTGTTACATTTAAGTGTGTGATGGCTCATCTAAAAACTATTTACTTTACCAAGCTTCAGTTAATGAGAACAGAATGCAACTGTGTCAGACATAGTACTCAAACACATATTTTGTCCACCTCTCCCTCTCCCAAAGCATCCCTTTATCTCAATATCTGGTCATCATCTGTGCTAGGTGTAAAAAAAAACTGGTTAGGCAAGCCTTGACACCTAGAACTGGCAGAGTTGCAAAAGCAAACTGACAAACACTGTGTCTACAAAACCTGTAGGTTCAGCTTTTCACTTGTCTGCTTCTTATGACATCAAGTACCCAATATTAGGTGTTCATTAACTCTATTGCTGGGTGAACTCTGACTGCATTCTAAGAAAAAGGAAGCGTAGCTTCAACTTCATTAATTCAATATTTGCGTTTCAGTTTAGCTTTTTGCATGCAAATATTTTACCTTATACATTCACTCTGCTTTTTATTTTTAATTTTATTCACTTTTAAGTAAGGGTTTCTATATTTCTGAAATCCTTCCACAATACTCCTAACTTTGAAATTCCCAAAATAATTTTGGCAAACTAGAACCCTCTCTATTAAAACTTTCTCTATTAAAAGCTATAAGCACATAAAGTAATCACACCAGTATGTGTTTTTAAAGATGAGATGTCAAAATACTAAAAATATTTTTCATATGGAAAATGCAAATGCACTAAAGCCTAGCTTTACTGTCAAGGTCAAATCTTACAATTTCCTGTCAGAAAAACTTCTCTAATTGCACTAGAATCTGAAGGCTTTCAGGCAGTGCCACAAGAGGAAAATACATACTGCAGTAGAAATATAACATACGGGGAGAGAAATTATCTATCAAAAATACAGAATAATACATCCTGTTATTTTAGCCAGCTGGTTTGGTTTCGTATTAGATTCTGCTCCCATATTCCAGTGACTCAGTAACAGAATCTAAACTTCCATTATCATTCATTAGAAAAGGACTCTTGTCTGGCTCTGGATGGTGGTATTTATGAAGTTTTTATACAGTTTGAAAGATGCTCATTTCATCTATGCTTCTTTTCACATTTACACTCGTAGGGAATATCACTCCTATAATCAGAAATAGAAAGTATGAACTGCTCATAATGAAAAGTGCTGGACATCTACAGCTGTACAAACAGTCATCTCCATCTCAAGCTTTTTATTTTTTTGCTTGATGATTTTTTTCTTTGCACATATTTGTTCTGCCCACTTCTGTCAAAAGAAATGCACAAAATGTAGGTTCTTCCAATTAGGCTTTGTGTTTCACTGAGCTTAGCAGGGCTGCCCTGCCAGGGTCAAATCCAGGGAGACAGGACTGGTTAGAATATTAGTGGAAAATCTCCATAAAACTGCCCTCCACAGGAAGCCACAGATGCAACAGATAAGGTGAGGATAAAGTGGGTACACTGTGTTTCCTTCCTCATCTCTTGTCATCTCACAGCAGAAGCTATTAACTGCTCCCTCCAAAACCACAGCAATGTCAAGCCCTGTAGTAAAATGCCATAAAACACAGTTTAACATGAGACAGGGAGAGCACAACAGAGAGTTGGAAGAGACCAAGTTACATGCCAATGCTTTGTATTCTTCCGAAACAGGTATTTGCCAAATGAAATCACCATGCCCAGAATTGCCTGCAGGACAAGGCAAAACCACTCTAGCAGACCCTGCCAGGGCAGCCTAAGGACACTGACTCCTTCCCCATCCTCACATGGCAGTGATGCTAAGTCAGAGCCTGACACACCAGCCAAGGGTCAGTATTCCACTCCATTCCACAAAATGCCCTCTGCTTCCTACTTATATTCAACTTCGTTTCAATGGGCAGCAAAGAAATCATAGAAAGACACAACTTTTCATATTATCAAGTAATATGTTTTACTATGAAAACATGTATTTAAATAGTCCTCTGTTTCTTCCCATGAATTTTACCTTCTACCTCTTATCTAGAAGCCTAAAGGCAGAAAATCATCTTTGGTTGTGAATGCAGATGTTACCCCTTGCTGGCCAGTACAAATGGATGGGAGCCTTCTAGGGAAAAGGAAAGGATATTTGATCTGCATAGTCAGTAAAAATAAACTGTCCCTTGGGCAGAACACCAGGAACACAGTCTTGTTAGTAATGATTGGTCCTATGTAGCACATGCTGCATTTTGCAAACAGGTTTTTAAAAGGTCCCATTTATGCATTTGGCTCTTGAAATAAACATTGACAAACATCATCAGTATAACATTTTCTTAGGCAAATTGATGGATACTAAAACAAATTCTGGAAGTCTGAAATTCTCTGGCCTTCTATATGATCTCTACATAATAAGCATGTCTTTCTAGACACCCTGTTCTGGAATTAGATGGGAGTTTTGACACCACTAATTTATGTGTAGCCTTCAGATGCTTTGCAACTGGCAAGGATAAGATAGCTAAGCAGGCTTAAAATGGTTAATGGTCATGTCAACCCTGGATCTTCAGCCCACCTGCAGACCTAGTCAATAATTCTCTGAAGTGTACTTGGCAATCTATGTAAAGCAAGTTTGATTGTCTCACTTTGAAGCTCAGGGGATATGTTCATGTTACAAAATAACTTAGGCCAGGATACTCAGCAGAAACTGTTCCTGTGCTGGCAGCTTCAGCAAGAATGCTGAAGTTGAACTGTGTATTTAGAACAAAACACAACTTGGTTCCAGAAGGCAAACCAAGGAAGATGAGAGTTTCAAAAATGTTGGGGAAGATTACTATGTGTCCCACATCTCTGTGCTCTGGGTAAAGATATCCATTCCAGTACCAATGAATTCAGAAATTGTTAAAGAAGTATTTTTCAGTAAATATTTAGCAATAATCATTCCAGAAAGGCAAGAAATATTGAATAGATATTCTTATGAAATATGATTACCTGACATACTGCTGGGAGTTATGGATATGTAATCATTCTTGTCTTTCCTCCGTCACCAATGTCACCTGCTAAAAAAAAGGAAAAAACCTGCATGTAATTTGTCCATAAATGCACATTTGCAGAATACCATTAACATTTAAGCAAGATGGAGCATTCTGGATCTTGAATAGCATGGCCCATGTCTGATGGCTTAACACATTAAATTCAAAGCACCTTGCTTAGCTGCCTGAGGTAACAAATGTAAATCAGGTCCAAAGCATGGTAGACCAGAGGACCTGTGGCTAACAGGGATTTGGAAGCAAATCTAAAAGCTTGTGCCTACTGATGCAGAAAAAAAAAAGCTTCTGCCCACTTCATGGAACACTTTCCATTATTGTTTTTTTGCAGAATTTCCTCTAAGTCTAATATATAACTTTAGGAGCTAATTGGTTTCTACTTTACAGTTTCTAATGATATATGCCCATTACTCTCAGGTTCAGCAAAAACAGAGGATTCAAAGGAATTAGAAAATCTCTGTTACAGTTACAGTTACACTGATTCTTCCTCAGTCATTTGAAACCCAAAAATCTACTGACTTTTATATAGTTCTGAGATGCAAATAGTAATTTTATTCATTTGGTAGAAAACGAAATTATATGTACTTAATACGTGACTTTGGAAAAATAACATCTTCTGTTTTATTAACAAGACGTGAAGTTGTGAACTGAGTCTGGCATTTTAGAGTCTTGGTTTTAATATTTAGATTGTGTCTCCTTTCATATGTCCATATGCACACACAGACATATTAACTATACTCTTTTTCTGTTTGGTAGCAAAGATCAAAGCCCTGCAAGCTAATTTAGTGCCAGGAGAGAAAGTTACGGATACCAGATATGACACCATCCTTCAGTCGTGTCGGTATTTATACCAGCCCTCATGTTTTTCACACGGAGGCATAACAGGCAGCATGCCCTTGTTTAGCCATCCCTGCCCAAAACACAGAGCCCAGCTGGATGATCCCAGCTCGCTCACTAGTTTAAGCACCAACAATCCAACCCAAGCAGATGCAATCCTAAAGGCATTACTCCAGAATAGAGACAAGATCTCATTAGAATTTTTAAGTAAGAAATCCCGGGCCTACAAGTGACCCCAACTAATGCCTGCAGAAAACTAGCCTGGGAGCAGAGGCACATTCTCTGGAACATCCCCTTTACTCAGTACTGGTGAGGCCACACCTCAAGTACTGTGTTCAGTTTTGGGCCTCTCACTTTAAAACGAACGTTGAGGTGCTGGAGCGGGTCCAGAGAAGGGCAATGAGGCTCGAGAAGAAAATATGTCCTATGAGGAAGGGCTGAGGAAGATGGGGTTGTTTAGCCTGGAGGAGACTCAGGGGGAACTTCATCCCTCTCTACAATCCCCTGAAAGGAGGCTGTAGTGAGGTGAGGGTCGGTCTCTTCTACTGTGCCTGCAGTGAGAAGACCAGAGGAAATGGCCTTCAGCTGAGACAGGGGAGACTCAGATTAGATATTACAAAAAAATTTTCTACTGTTGGGGCAGTCAGGCATTGGAATAGGTTGCCCAGAGAGGTTGCAGAATCATCATCCCTGGAGGTGTTTAAGAGGCATCTGGATCTGGCCCTGGGTGATGTGGTTTAGTGATTTAGGGGTTACAGTGGGAATTCTGGGTTGATGTTTGGACTGGATGATCTTAAAGGCCTCTTCCAACCTTCTTGATTCTATGATTCTGTGATCAGAAACTACCTGCCTTTTAATGTTAGCGTGGATGTGACAATCTAGAGGGGAAGCAGAACCTATCTTAAGTTGTCCTGATCATCATTTTATGGTAAGAAAGTGGTCTTTGTTAACAGATGTGTATTTTATTTCTCTCCATCCATTCAGTGCCATAGCACTGTCCGTATTTCCTGTTGGTCACCGTCTCCTCACACAGGGAGCCCTTTCCCTTGAAATAAATACCCTCCCCTAGCAGCAGGCTGAACATCGAACGCATCTGCCGTGTTTAGGCAGGGGTCAGAACAAGAGAGGAGGTGAGCCGCAGCACGGGGTAATTAATGTATCTGGGACGCGGCCCCGCCGCTTCACCTCAGCCCATCGTGCTCCCGGGCGCTCCCACCCCTGGGGCTCTACCCAGCTACACGCGCTGTGGGGGGACGCCCCGAGCCCGGGGGGCGCCGCGTCGCACCCCGCTACTCCAGACGGGGTGTGAGGCAGCGCCATGCCCCGCGCCCACGGAGCAGGGCAGCGCCACAGCAAAGAAGAAGGCCGGCATGGAAGAAGAAGGGCCGCAGGAAAGAAGGGCCGCAGAGAAGATGAAGGGCGGCAGGGAGGCGGCCCCGGGAGGTGCCGCGGCCTCCCCACTCTCCTCAGGCAGGGCCCGCCCGCGGCGCAGCAGCGGCCCCTGGCGGCCATGAGGGAGCGGCCCGCGGCGCACAGCGGCGCAGCCCGAAGTCAATGAGCAAAATCACTTCATTAAGTTATTTGTGTAAATTTTTTAGCTATTTCCAACAAATTCCCAACAAATTTTCAACCAAAAGCTATTCCCGGGCTTTTCCATGACTTTCCTGCCTCCCTGCCTTAACCGGGCCTGTCTGCGTGTATCTTTAAATTAATTGCTACTGCAAAAGCTGGAATTGCTCATGATTAAAAAACCAAAAACAACCAAAAAACTCCCAACAAACAACAACACTCTCCCCACCCCCCAAAACACAAACGCACATAGATCCCGTCTCTCAAATTACAAACACAAAAAAAAGGAAAAAGCCCAAACAAACACATAATCATAGAATATCCTGAGCTGGAGGGGTCCCACAAGGATCATTGAAGTCCAGCTCCTGGCCCTGCACAGGACAACCCCAAGAATGTGATCCTGATGGGTCCCTTCCAACTCAGCAGATTCTATGATTCTGTGATTCTGCAGATGACACCATGTGCCTGAGAGCATGGTCTCAGGCTCCTGGAGCTCCGGCAGGCTTGGGACCATGACCACTTCCCTGGGGAGACTTTCAGGGTCTGACCACCCTCTGAGTGAAGGACCTTTCCCTTATATCCAACCTAAATCTCTTCATGCCATGCTCTTGGGTCCCCCTCACTGGTCACTAGAGAGGAAAAGAAAAAAAATACAAGACAATTTATTTTCTCCTTTCTAATTTCCTAATCATCTGAAATGATTTCTCCCTGTAGTATATTGTATTTAATGGGCATTACTGATTTCACGATGTAATGTTCATTCTATTTGCTAAGCAAACACAATGCAAAATCTACTTAAAAGTTTTACAGCAGGAAACTCAACATAAGGAAGAACTTCTACGTGAGGGATGCAGAGCACTGGAATACGTTACCCTGGGAAGTCGTGGACTCTCCCTCTCAGGAGACATTTAAAACATAGCTGGGCATGTTCCTGTCACCTGTAACGTGCTCAAGGTGACCCTGCCTTGGCAGGGAAGTTGGACTGGATGATCTCCAGAAGTCCCTTCCAACCCGAACAAGTCCATAAACTGGTAAAATATCCTCCATCATATGTGTGACAATGTGCTTTTACCTCCTTGTTTTTTCTCCCAAGCAAGCCACCCAAGACTTCATCTGGGCTCCTAGAAAAGACGGAATCTCTTTAATCGTATAAGGGAAGAGCAAATACTCTGCTTGATATTTGCCATGTACAAACCACACAACCGGAGACGACAATGCAAGGTCTTCCTTTTTGCTACTGACATCTTGTGGAACTTCAAAACCTGTCACAGTTTGTCAATCCAGATTTGAGAGGATACAAATTTACATCGGGCCTCCAATTAAAATCAGACTCTGACCCATCTCACCACATCATGGGACGTCGTGGACCTCAACAATAAGCCATTTCCCAGAATTTAATTGTGGTTTGGTGACTCAGTGACACACAAGTGTACTTGAAGTAAACAGTAGTGTTTTAAACAAAAATTCTGCCCCTCCTGTAAATAATTACTTACTAAACCTAAAATTATTGGTTTTGCACCAATCTATTAAAAAGAACGATAAAAAAAAGATAAATAAAATGTTCTTCAAAGAATTCTGTATAAAGAGAAAAATTCTAGTTATCCTGGGATTTTTGCCATTTTCCCTGATGAGACTAGGAATTGGCATAAAAGCAGCTGTCACTTGTGTAAAAAAACTAATTACGAAATGACTGTAAGAAAAGCTAGTCTTTTGTTTGAAGCATTACACTAACATATTTGGCTTTGGCAGTCTTTTTGTGTGCCACAGTTTAAAATGGAGAGAGTGCATCCTCTTTTTCTCCTCATACCAGCCTAGAGATAGTTTCTTGGAGCAGGTCTCAATGCTGCTGTGAATGTACAGCATCTCGCCCATCTGGCATCTCCACTAGGTCAATTTAGCAACTGCCAAAAGATACACAGTAACTGAGCCCATTTGTAATACCTGCTTTGTGATGATGATTTTAATCATCATGATGATGATTATTTAAACCATTAATTAAGATAATAACAAATAATAATTAAAATCATCATAATAATTAAAATTTTTATTATTTTAATAATCTTCCCAAATGTCCTGGTATCTTTTCTAAAGGATGCTTTTACACCACATTTTATATGCCAGAAGTAATTTCCTATTTTTCTTTCCAAGGAATGTGGCCCATAGATGGAAACATTGTGGAAATACAGAACTATTTATCCATTCTGGCACCCAAAACCTTGACAGTCTTCTAAAGGCACAACACAGCTTCTACTTCACATGAGCAAGAGTATTAAGTGGTGTCTACATTAATTATAGCCAGTTCCTCTTGCAGGCATAGTTGTGCAAGATGCTGGAGGGAATCAGGTTCTTTTTAAGAGGCTCCAGCTAAAAAGTACTTGAACATGCACAAATAGGAAAGATGTGGATGAGTCACAGATGAGGCTCCACTACACCAGGCCAGTAATGTCTGGGGGTCTTTACAGAGCTGCAGAGTAAGTTTCTTTCTTGCCAGAAGTGACACAATTTTTATGGCTAAGCTTTGTTAATGTCACAGGGAACAGGGAGCAGGCTTTGTTAGATTATCTTTTGTGTGTTGAGCACTTACTTGCCCACAAAAGAGCTGCCCAAGGTCTCATGGCTCTGAGTCACAGTCCCTGAGCATGCAGCACTAATTCAGAGGCTGCTATCTCACATCCCGTATGACCTCCCTGCTGGAGAGCTATGGCAGCAGACTGGGCACTGTGCTCCTTCTCCATCACTGGAGTTATACCCTACTGGTTCTTTTTTTTTTTTTTTTTTTTTTAAACAAGGTAGCCCTCATGATCATATTGGATACCTCAAACGAAAGTAGCAAAAAGCATACTTCATCCTGATCCTGAGTATTGTTTCAGTTCCACAGCCCTGCACCAGGAAAAGAATATTCTTATACTGTCCCAAAGTAAATTTTAAAAAGGAGGCATCTTTGGAATCTTCATCTCCTCTGGCCTGCATAGGTGATATTTGGAATTAATTCTCAGGCTTTGGTTTCCAATACAGAAGCACTGTCTAGCCATATTGCCAGGTACTGCACATCCTTACTTTTTCCGTAATGAAAGGCGATTAACCAATTAGCATTAGTCAATGTAGTTAGGTGTTTTCCCACTTTCACCAAGGGCCTCCTCCTTCACATGAATGCATCAGATTATCCAACGACTATATAAAAGGAGTTTGATGCCCAGGGCATAAGGGTGTTTTTGACCATATTCTGATGCTTCAGAATTAAATGGTGGCTGCCAGTCTCCTCTAGGCCAGAATCAGGGTAATTTTGTGGTTTGAATCCTGGTTCCTGTCCATACCATGAACCGCACACCTTCTGGCAGGCCTCAGGCTTCCCTTCCCACTCATCAAGCAGTTGCACAGGGTGGACAAGCACTGCTGCCTCCTGTCTCTTCTCAAGGCAGGAACAGGTGGGAAAAGGCATTTTGCACCTTTCAGAAGCACTGACAAGCTGCCTGGCTCCTTGCTGGACCGCTCCTTGACATCCTTTTTCAAAAGCCAGAGGAACAGCCACCCGGCAACCTGGCTCATTTGCACAAGTCCCTCCTGTAACCCTACCTGCAACTCCCGATGTCTCTGGCTTATCCCTGGCACTCTTACACAACACCCTTACACAACGCTTGCCGGGAGCTGGGCTGCCTCCAGGGAGAGGAGCCATGTGCCCAGAAGAGAGGCAGGCTGCTGGCAGACCCAGGGTTGGGGTGGGAGCCTGCCCAGGTCCTGGGACACAGCAGGGAGATGACGAGGGCACTGAGTGGGATAGCAGAGTATGAAGGTTTTGGAACCGGGCACAGGGAGAAACTCCATCACAGTCATAGCGAGCGCCCCAGCCCCTCATGCCCTGCCATTCCACAAGTTATGGCACTTCTTTTTTTTCTTGGGGGCTATCTTGGCTTGGGGGTGATGAATTATGGGACGTATCATCTCAATATTTTGTTCTGTTAACTTCCTATGAAAGTTGCCCTCACGTGTAAGTTCATCTTTAGTGAAAAATCCAGAGTAGCAACTCCGCATCAGGAAAAATTACAAGGTAGCCCATAGGCTGTATTGATGCCTAACTGAACTTTTAAATTTGTTTCAATATTTAACAGCAAAGCAAATTTAGTCTTTTGGAGCAAGTTATACAGAGGATTTTGTACTAATACATATTCAGTGAAAAATATACTAGACCATGGCTTATGGTACGTGATACGTAAGCCAGCAGTATTTTCTCCCCTGCAAAACATAAAGAACAACTGTGCATTGTATGAGAAATAAAAATCTATCTAGTTTTCCAAATATGTTTAATGAAAAGCACCCATAAGAACTAGCTTGTAGGCACAAGCTCAGAAGTGGGCTTTGACTCATGTTTTTTATTACTAGTATAGCTCAACTCATGAGGACACAAAAACATGCAATAAAGCATAAAATCAAAACCACAGTGCACTATCTGTATAAACATTTGCAATCTATCCTGAAACATAAGAACAAAAAGGCAAAGAGCTATTGAGCTTTCTAACAGGAATGTCCAGTAGTTCTGTGTAATATCCTCCCCACACAGACTCAGCTCATGCTTAGCTCTGTACAGACGTCAGCAGATTTTTTACAGCATGAAAGCCAGAAAATTATTACATGCAGACAATAAGTCTCATAAAAGATAACGGTAACGTCACTGTTTTACAGGTTTTTGAAAGCTCTTGTGTTTCAATAAGCAGATCAGCAGGATGAACACTACTGATTTAGACAGGAAAACTAATTCTTCCTATAGTCTCATTGGGGTGAGGTTTTGGATCTGGTATATGGTTTGCAGGACAGCCTGAATGATAAAGCTGTTGATTTGAACATAGCTACAAAAAAAAGAGACCCTGCACCACAAATTAAAGTAATGCAAGACAAAAGCAAGATAAAAGTTGATTTTATGATTTCATCAAAACTTAATGGCTTACTGTATTGGGGTAAATATATCTTTTTATAAGTGGAAAATATAATAATGCAATATTATGCATGGAAAAGATAATAATGCATTTCTTCATAGGCAAAAAGAAACAGAGTTTTAGTGTGTCTGTTGGTTTCCCAGTAGCCTGAACAGATTAGAACGGCAGTCTCATAAGCATCATCGAAAGAACACAGAGAGAGACTGTAGTATTACCTTTAAACCACCTGGACATCAAGCAGAAAATGGAATATGTAATTCTCCTCTCACCCTGTATTTACAGAAATGAGTAATGTTATCTCGTTTCCAGAGTATCTCAAATCACTTATTATCATGATCTGGAGCTGCTGACTGCCCCTAAGATGTAAAGACTCTAAGAAATCTACTTACTTTCAGCTTAACACTCGGTCAGCATAATGGGCTGTAGTCTTCTCTTCGCTTTACTTCATCCCCTAGCACAAATGCCAGCTCTCCAGCACTTTGCTTTGGCCTACTACATGTGTACACAGGAGGGCATGAGAGGAGCACAGAACTGGAGACAGCCCTGTTTAGCCACTATTTCGATAACCAGGGTTCTATTGCCTGTGAGTGCCTTTCTTAGCATGAAGCGTTACTGTGCGCGCTAGCCAGATTTGCCAAAGAGTAGCTGATCTGTAACTGTGAATAAAGTGATGTTTATATCATTCAAGATTTAAGGCTTAATTCACAAAGACCTCTACCAACTTGAACAAATATCCCAGTTGAGCAAGGATCCTGGAGGGCCAAGAATGATGGAAAAGCAAAGAGGAGTAATATAAAAGATTTTTAATTTGAGTGATTATTTTGGTGGGTTTTTGAGACATTTCATGGCTTATGTGTTCTTTCTCCAGCACACGGGGTTCCATTCAGACAACAGCTTTGACATAAAGCTTTCCTTGTTTGTCTGTTTTGTTCTGTCGACTCAAGAAACATTAGCTCTCCCTGAAATTTCGACAAGGGACAGTTTATCTTCTATGCTAATTTCTCTTGTTACTCACTTAGAAGTGTATATTAGATGAAGGCTGTCTTGAATTACCTACTTACTCTGCAACTGACTAACATTAGTTAATCCCAAAGATAATAAATTTCAAAGACTTTCCTTGAAGCTAGTGAATTTCCCCCATTATGAAGGACTAGATTAAGAAAAAGAATATTTTCTAGATGTCAGGAGGGGAAGTACCTGGATGAATCTTGTTAACATGAATGCATTTTGTCAATGGATCATATATGCTGTGCCTAAAAAATCAGTGAAGCAGAAATTAGTATGTTCTAATCTACAAATGTCACTCTGAATAGGGATAAGTATTACCCTAAAGAGTGGTACTGGCATTGGTTTGAGCTATTTTCAGGGATTCAGATATGAACAGCAGAATTAATTCAGCTTTAGGCTTTCTACTTTACTTAACTAGAGCTTCAGAAAGTCACTGCTTAGTTTAAAAAATAAATCCTAAAATGAAAAAAAAATCTAAATGAAAAATTTTTATCTGTATTGCAGACTTTGAGTTACACTCTACAATATATAGACCTTTGCAGAAAACCTTGGAAAAGAAAACCAGATGCTTTTACAGCTATGGATTTAGCCTCATGGGTTTTGTCTATTGTGTGACTTGATGAGTTTCTAAATTTGATTCTATTTTTCCTAAAAACTGATAGCTGAATTGCCAAACCACTGAATTCTGAAATGTTAGACACAGATTCCAGACCTGAAATACATAACTTAAACTCAATTACAATTGGGGGAAAAATTTGAAGGAGTTGATTTTCAACAAAATTAAAGTAATGGACCAGAAAAAGAAGTTAGTTGTTTTCTGAAATTTAAATCCCTAGCCAGCAAAAACTATGGTGGGTGAATAAAAACTAGTTAAAATCTGTGCAAGATCCTTTCCACAAGTCAGACAGGCAGATCTGGAGCCTTTGCCTGCCACTGCAGATGTGGGTCAAGGGAAATGGGCATCAGAGGGTTGCTGACAGTGTGGTACACACCAAAAGAGGACAGTGCATCTCTGGATGTGTAGGTTCAGGCTTTATATCAAGCAGTAAAGCAGACAACATCCCTGAAGGAACATTGAAAGCACACCAGAGACACAAAAAAGTATGAGTAATAGAAGGGGAGGGACAAACATGTAAAGTTAAATGATTAAGGGGCTGGACTGACAGATCTGTGGAGAGTTAACTATGGCTTGGTGAAGTGATGAGGAAGTGAGGACAGGATAGCCATGCTCAGAAGAGAGCAAGGAATGATGGAAGAATGGGACTGCTATGGGAAATATGGTCAAATTATGCTAATGGTTACTGGTGGGCATATAATTAGGTTAGAAGGCAGCTATATTTAAAAAGAAAAGTTCATGCCTGGTTTTAATTGATATTTTGAAATGGAAAACTCCATATTGCTATTTCTGAGGTTCACCCAAAAGCTTATTTTTCTAAAGAAAAAATTCAATAACTTCAGTAAAAATTAGGCTCAAATTGGAGAAAGCTCTCTGCAAACATTCCCTCTGAAATTTCAAAATACAAACCACATGTTTCATAGATACATAAATACATTTATAATTATTATAAATAAATAAAGAGTTTCAAGTTACCTGGCAATAAGCTAGTGGTCATAAAATATGACCGTATTAAAGCTATCTAAATGCCCATTTACTTCTGGTTTTGGGCAGACAAAAGCCATGGAGAGAAGGAATAATACTTGCAAAAATGAAGTAGAAGCTCTTATTTCACTTTTTTTAACAGAAAATTGCTTGTATCCTCTGTAATGGCTTTGTCTGTAAAACCAGCAGTACATGAAGTTAACTGGATTTCAGCTGAGGATTTTCACAGCTCCAAAGTTACCGTATTCAAAGTCCTATTCCTTTTAAATTTTTTTTTTTTTTTTTTTTTTTTTTGAGAGCAAACACATTATGGCATATTCCCAACTAAATAATTCACTGATTTAATCTTTAAGGCAGGAAGAGATTCCTAAGAGGTATAGTCTAATCTCTATCACTTCTTATACCCTTTTTCCAGACCTCACTGGGGGCCCAGTACAGAGAGGAGAGGACAACTATTTCTCAGAAGATGTGCATATCCTGATATTAAGTACAAACATCATAGATGTGTGCCTGCTTTTGTGTGCAGACTATAAATAAATCACATAGCCTAAGCGTTAGCAATGGCCTTTTAGTATGTCTGATAAAACAGTGATTTCTTATTTTTTTAGACCTCTCTTCATGTTTGCTGCCTCATTTACAGCTAACAATAATAGAATTAAGCCCAGAAATTAAAAGAAAAAGTTTAATCGCTGACGATTTCACTATCTCTCCCAAGCAAACAACAAAAGTCCACAACCTTTTAACCTTTTCTATCCTATTTGCTAATTACTTATTTTCTAATTAACCCATTATGCATCTGTCAGTGTGTTTTAAATTAAATCACTTTAATTGCTAGTAAGTAGGGTTTATTTAGTTCCTGGTATGGCTGTACGGGGTCATGAGTGGGGAGCTGTTGAACCACTCTGAGTTACAGGTGGCTCTGCAAAACTGCTGAAGTTGCTGAAGATAAAGAGGAGTTAAGCTGCTTTCCTTAGGTGCTTTGATTTTAATGTCTAGTGGCATATTTCTAATGGATGAAAGTTTACTGCAAATACTGGAGGGCATTTTTTATTCCTAGTATTTAGATCACATCAGACATTAATTTGTTGCTTGAAATAATTTTTAATAAAGGAATAATGATGCTAACAGTTCTAGAAAATGCCAATACCACAATGCTTACTTTGCTGTATATCAGAACTCTTTGAAATGCAACACAACTATATATTAACAGCCGAATTTCAAAATAAAGAGAATTAAGAAGACCTAACACATAAGACACAGGGAGTTTTAAGTATGAGGCTAACAGTTAATCCACTTGAAAATCTTCACGCAAAACACTATCAAAACTGATGATAGCTTTAAGGACAGACATAATGTTTAATGAGGACAGACATAAAAGATTTTGTTGTCTGTAGCACAGCCCCCTTCTACTCCTTGCATGACCTGACTCGCTTCGCTGACCCTGCAGAAAATACCCACTTTTTTGCTGGGTTAGTTTAGTGCTGGGTTAGTGAGTTGAATTATCCCTGTGAGGTGGCTGGTGAGCACCGCAGCTGGCACCAAGTGCCAGGAGACCACAGCTGCTCGGAGGCAAGGGGTGGGACACGAGGTTCACCCTATCTCATAAAATGGCACGCCAGAGGAATGCAGGACGGGTTGATGTCTTTTGTAATAAACTAGGGTATTTATGACTCCATGCATTGAAATTACTTTTTAATTGTTAAATTATTTCTGAAGTTTTCTGAAACACCTTTGAAGATTGTAAGTCTTGCACCATGGGAAAAAAAAAACCCTAAAGACAACACAATTCACTATAATTTTTTTTGTGTTTGGATCCTTATGCACTGAAGAAAGGCACTAAAAAGTGCTAGTTGTATGTTCTGGAGAATGACAATATGAATTGGTAAGGTCAGTCTTCCCTCTAGCACTGAGTAAAATCATGACTCTAGTACTACTGAGGTACGAGAATAAATTTCCAGCAAGAACCCAAGTCCACATCATTACTAAGTTATCTAAATGTAGCAGTGGGTCACATAAATAATAAAGATCACACACAAATTTTGTTCTGAAAATTTGTTAACAACACTAAAATCCAAGACCAGCCTAAATGTTAAATATTTTCTTCCCTGTTTCTACCAGAAAAAAGTAAGCGTATGAAATTAGGAGTAACATGAATAAACGAATAGAATAAATAGTTTATGGAGCACACCTGAATAAGACCTACCATAACCCTTCCAAAAGACAATCTTTCTGAGCAGTGAGGAAGCTGTAATTGACCTCTTCAGCTTGCTCTGTCATCTATGTATTTTACCTTCGGCTACAGCCTACCAAGACAAGGCTGGAAGGTTCTGGTGCAGCATTTTGTTGCTGCCAGATTTCTACTACTGCATTCACCCTGACTCCTTCCTTGCTGATCTCAGTAGCTCCACACCTCCACAGGCAGCATGCCTGGGAAGCGCACGTCGCCCCCCCTCCCCAGTCTTTGTGCCACTCCTCGGCAGAACACCCCATCTCTGTGTTCGCTGCACTTCCACTCTGAGACAGCTCACAGGTGCAGAGGAGGAACATGAGGGGCTGCAGAATGATGTAAACGAGAACAGGAGACTTTTAAATTTTTAACAAGGAACTTTTGGATGGCCTTCAGGGACAGCACAGCCTGTCAGAGAGAAACCATGAAAAGCTCTACAAATAGATGTATGTGCTGTACAGAGAGTGAGGATACAATCAGAAAGCTTACAGTTGCTTCTAAAAGGTAAAGATGCAAAGATGCAGCAATGGAACTGCATTAAGACTCAGAAAGATATTTCTAACAGCTGATTCTGAGTATGCTTTAATATTATATGACCCATCATAATATGATCCATATTGACCTGTCCTTAGATGATGAGGCTTTGGGCAAGTGTTCTAGAAGCTTAGACTGATAGAGAAAGCCAAACCACTGAAAGAAGCAACAGCATTAAGGCTGGCCTGCCTGTAGGTGCACAGAGCCATAGGTCCATGCTGGAGACAACACACAAGGAGTCCAAGCCTCTGGAAGGACAGCATGGAAAAATCAAGGAGGGGAAATTCAATTGTAAGGCCCTGTTCAGCACCACCTGCTTCCTGAGTTGTGAGTTGCACGTCTGAAGCTCTTTTGCATTCCCTGGTTTGTCAGTAGTTAGCTCAAATCTTTCCAGTTTAACTGTTGCCTGCATTCAATCCCTATTTAGGACATAGGGCATGTATTTGTCAAAGCAGTAAAATTAGGGGTCTTGGAAGGGCAGAGGAAGGTCACTATGGAAGCAACATCTTCCCAGCGTCTGAAGCAAAACCCTCGAATGAGCAGATACACTTTCCCCAGAAAGCACACCAAAAATCACATGGAGAAATCTTATCCACCCCTTGTATTAAGTTCATTAATCTCTCAATACTATGGTGTTTAATGATGGCTGTGTGATGGAATAACACCAAGGCATCAATCCGAGTTTCTTTGCTCTCCTGAGTTAGTGGGATGGGCCAGGCTTTTCTTTTAATGCATAATTCTCTCCTCTCTCCTTTCTCCTCCTTTCCAATTTTCTAATTAATCTCTCTTTCTGTTCTAACTTCACATCTTGTTTGTGTGACTATGCAACAAGAAAACTGGATGTTGCATTTCATTCCTGAGGGTCTCAGATACAGGGGTCCCACTGCCAAATGCAAAGCCATGGCCCTGATGACTCCATCTCTGCTGCTCCTGTGCATCTGCTGCCTGACAAACAAAACAGATCCTTGAAGAACATAGCTGCAAGCAGGGGTAATCCCCACTCATAGAAAACTTTGTTTTAAGACACCCAGCAGAGATGACTTCAAAGGTTAGCAGGAAGATGCTGAATCCCACCTGATATGGAGCCCCAGAGGCAAGACAGTGATAAAGCAGGGAGTGCTCCCAGAGGTGCTGCACACTGAACAGTTTCAAGGAACTGAAGAGTTTTCTGGTTAAAGCTCTACATAAACACACTGCACTGGTAAGTGATGGAAGACACCAATGTGAGGATTATCCAAGTCAAGTTACCAGATGAATTTTCTCTGCTTATCTCAGGAAAGATTGCCCTGAAAATAAACACAGTAAGGAAGCCAAAGAGAATCAACGGAGAAGCCACAAGACAAGATGGAAATCACTACTTTTTCTGTGGATTTCAGTCCTCCACTTAGCACCATTTCTATTTAACTAATATGCAGTTTGATTTTAGCCAGACACTCAGAGACAGTTTTTATGCAACTCACATCAATCAGGAGAAGCAGAATGGGAAATCATCCTTGTATTGCTGATACTGAAGCTTCCCATGATTTATCTCAGCAGCATCACATTGATATTGAAAAGGACAGTGAAAATACATTATCTTAGAAGTGATATTCCACATACTTCCCACAAGGCTTATCTGGAAACATGCTAAAATAAGCATCGGAGACATTCTTTTCCTGTTGCTTTTCATAGTGTCTTAAGCAGAAAAATATTGTGTGAAAAGCAACACATTAATCTAAATTAAGGATGTGGGCATTTTCCCATCCAGTGATGGGAAAGAGCTAATCTATCAGAGCAATTTTAGAATTAATAAGTTTCATAAGTATTAATATATGGATCTAATCTACATTCAGTGTTATCCAAATTACCTTGTGCTGAAAGAACAAGTTCTGTATAACGAAGAGAAACAAACGAAGCTCACAGAAAAATAATTAAAGTTGGGGAGTTGCAACGGGAATTGGAGTCAGCACTGCCTCATGTTCGTGTTGAAAATTTACTCTTACGGTTACCCAGCTTCCTCATCCATACGGTGGAGATGATAATACTTGCTTCAGTTCCAACACTATGCCAGTAAGATCTACAGATAAGCCATCAGAACTGCTATTATTAATATCATATATGCCTGGCATGCATTTTTCACTTCAAAACAGTTTTACAGAATGCATTTCTGGTCTACTTTCAGTGTTTAGGGAATCACTTTTTTAGACTTCAGAAAAGTTATTCTCAATTTATTTACAACACTTGGGCATATTCTTTGCCATTGACTTTAATTCTATTTTACAGCTTATTAGTTTTATGTGATTTTGTTCTCTGTACAATGTGGGAACATGGGAGTGCAATGATTCAACCAACACCAGTTTTACCAACCAGCCAGATCTAACAGGCTATTTCTTGTTGTATTCTATAAACACAGTGAGCAGCCAATCTGATAGTTAATGATGCAAACCATAAGCAGAGGTAGTGTTTTGTGCCAAGATACAATATGTGGAGATTGCAAAAGCTCATAGTGAAATTTCTGTGGAAAAAAAAATACAGCACAGAAGTTTCTGTTATTTTGTGCAATTCAGAACGGAGTATATCTACTATGAAAAACAGATAGATTAATTAGAAAAAACCCAAAGATATTGACAGAATGAGAGAATACCTCATATTATTCATGGAAGATATCTGCAACCAACTGCGGGAAAACTTTTTCAGAAAAGGATTCCCAGATTTATTTTCATGCTCTGCCATCCACTAAGTCACTTTGGTCTAAATGACAAAGCAGTTTGCTTATATGGGAAGCACAAAATGTACTAGCTTCTAGAGAGGGCTTATTTTTCAGTATCTGTGAAGTTGTTGAAGAATCTTACATAAGAAGTTATTTATAATGACTTAAAAATAGAATTTTCTTTGAGGTATCCTATCCAAATTATAGGGGAAAAAAAAGACTTAAGGAACAGGATGAGATATGTTTTTAAACTAGGCTTCTTTTTAAAAAAAAAAAAATCTTTGTAGGTCTCTCAAAAGGGAGACTGGTATACCATCAGCATTCTCTGAACTGGCACAGAAACTACAGGGGATAGTGGACTATAAAATGCTGTCCTTGATGACATACAGACAATAATGTGAAAAAAAAGTCTTAAAAATTCAGAATGAAATAGCAGAGTTGGCAGTGATGACCTGATTCACAGTTCCTGAGTGCTGGAATTTGACAATACTGGATCATTAGAAATGCCTTAATAATACAGACATCTCTCCTGAACAAGCTGACATCACTACAATCCATCAATTTGCTGGAATTTCATAACCACACTAGGCTTTATTTCTCAGGTATTGTGGCCAACAGCTATAGCCAAAATATGTGTCTCTCTTCCAGTTATCTCTTTTTTCAATCATATATCCTTTTGCTACATTTTACAAGTATTTCTTCATTTTGATTTTATTCATCCTTACACTTTTTTTGTAGAATAATGGACTATAATTCATGAAAAATTTGCTCAGCTGTAGAAATAAGTATTCTGTTCGATCTTTCACAACAGATTTAAGATGTCATTGTCAGCTTTAGGGTATCTGTCTGTATTAGTCATCCTGCCAGCATTAAGATAGTAAGGGAAAAGATAAGGGTCTGCTGGAAGGCCCATGAAGCAAGAGAGTCTTTCTGCTGATGTTAGCTATTTTGTACCACGTTCTTCTAGCAAAGGATTAGGACACAAAGAAGAGCTTCTCACGCCAGATTCTGTGCTTCTTCATTTGCACTCATTGAGCAGGCTCAATAAAGTCCACTGGGACTGTCACTCCTGCACCCTTTACACAAGTTTCAGTGATTTCACTGATGGGTGAAGGGGAGCTTGGCAAGAGATCGCCGAGTGCCACAGATGGGGAAAGGGGAGGGCAGAGGACCTGCTGGGGAGTACAGCCACACAGGGCAGCAGGACCCATCCTGCTACCGGAGGACAGGTTTACAAGGTTGCGATGGACATGGGAAAAATGGGATCAAGGTGGGAAAAAAGCAATTAAGGGTGGGTTGTTTATTAGGGAGGAGACTGGAACGGAGAAAAGAGGTACAAGGGCAGCAAAAAGGAAGGTCAAGAAATAGCAGAAGTAGTAACAGCAGATGCAATTGACATTAACCAGGGCTGCCTGGTGGTAACGACGAAGTAGGGATGCACTTGAGTACTGCAGACTGTTGTCCTAAATTGGAACAACCAAACAAGCCTGTTGTTGTGAGCACATCATGTGTGCTGACCTGCTGGCGCACTCAGGAGGGCTGAGTGGGATGGGCACAGGGGAACATCCAAGGCGGATGGATTGAGCATTCGGCGTTGTCGTGGTGGTGCATGTACCAAGCCTGACAGCAACAGCCTCTCCCTGACCTTCTCCTCACATGCACACCAGCAGAAGGAAACCCTCTCCCACCAACACTGCGTCATCTCCCCGAAATGGCATCAGCTAAATTGATAAAAGCAGCGGCACTTTTCCATTGGCATAGCTTCGTATGTATTAGGGGCTTTGCCAGGATAATTTCACTAGCTAGGAGGGGATGATTATTTTTAGATGTCTCTACACAACATATGTATGCTGGAAAAATCATCTGAAGTCATTTCACTGCTTGCCTAGTCCCAAAGAAGGAGTTAATATCTTCAAATTCAGTAAGTGGAAGAGCAGGTAATGAAACTGAATTGCTCATTTCTTCACAAAAATGCCACAAGAAACGATTGCATTCTTACATTGAAAGCGTTATTTTGAGGACAATATGGACTTAGCTAGAAAACTAGGCAAAAGTGTCTTCCTTCCAAATAGTTTTTTCCACTGGTACTTTTCTAAAATAACCCTTAGATCTTTTTTCAGTTTGTTTCATACAGACAAAATTTTCCTATAAGTATTACTGCCTTTAGATACTGCACAAATTCTCCTTAAAAGGAGTATATAGTGTATTACCCTCATGGATACCACATCTAAGTACCTGATGTTGAAATAACTAAGGCTTAGTTTTCCAGCAGACAGATGTGCTGTCTTTGGGTGCCAGCTGTGCTTCTGAAGTTGCATTCAAATTCTGAAGTGAGATGTCACAGAGCAAAAAGAAATCCTATATGAGAGTCATTATCCTCAAAAACAAAACAGAGTTCTCTCAAAGACAGCTAGACAAAAAGAAAGAAAAAGGGCTTCATTAAGGAGGAGACTTAATAAAATTCAGAGACCAGTCTGCAGAAAGAAATCTGACGGGCTCCACACCAAGACACCTATAAGTAGATATAAACCCAGAAATGTCACTAAATATATTAACTCTTCCTAATTACAAGGGGTTCTTTATTAAAATCTGTTCATTTTTACAGTGACTGAATGCCTACTGAATAACCACTGAAAAATGTCCACCTGCATTCACAGCACATTTACAACTGAACAAAGCACTGTTCAATGCTACAAAATGCAAACAATTGCACAAAGCAGCATAATACTGGAAAATCCAGGCACTCCTAGGAGGAGTCTGAGGTTTGGGATGTTAGTCATTGCCAGCATACTTCTTGCTTAGTTTAGCTACTAGAATATTTAAGAGTACCGTACATTCTTTATTAATGTTCTTTCAGGAAGATGGGTATTTTATACATAGTGTGTTTGTTAATAGGAAGAAGATTTTAAACTGTTAAACAAAAAGTTCTATTTGTTAGGATTTGTTCACTACTGAAATAGCCAAGAGTTTGGAAGTAGATAATCCTACATGCAGTGTCAAAAATCACATTTACAAGGTAAGTAACAAAATAACCTGTATGCCTTTTTTGTTGTTGTTACTGCTTGGTGGGGAAAACTTCTGACATGCAGGTAAAACTTTTTTTTCTTAATTATAAGCTATTGAAATTCCCAACAATTTTTAAAATAGTTAAATCAGATGGAAAGAACTTGCACTAAATTTAGTTTTAAAAAAATCATGATGAATATATGGGTTGATGACTTTCCATAATTCTTGGGCAGTGGTAATCACAGTTCTCCTGGTTTTTGATAAAACACCCAGATTTTATTTGAGGCCCAGATATAACATTTGGCAGCTTTACACAAGAATGATTGCAAGTGAAACCCTCTTTACAATGATCGTTGGTTCCCTGTTTCAGGTGGTTGCATAAAGACAACATTGACCTGAACTACTTTGACTTTGCAAAACCAAAAAAACCAACAAGCAGTCTGATCCTGGTTCTGTTCCCATTTAACTCAAGAGAATTTTTCTCTACCCACTGCTTATATTCTTTCACGGAAAAGCAGAGATAGCTCAAGGCAGCAGGCAAGGTAGGCAGCAGCCTGGAGCAGAAAGCTGCCTACACCACCCAGGAGAAGAGGAGCGCGGTGCTCATTTGCAATTCCACAGCCCTCACTGGTGCACTGTCTCACAACTCAAATGCACTGCCTGAGATCAAGGCTTTCAGATGAAATTTCACCAGTCTATGAGTACCCATTGTTTGTAAGTCTCAGCTGCTCTGGAACTGGACAGCTGATTTCTGAAACATTCTTCTGTCTTACAAAATTAGTACTACCATGTAAACCATCTCCTGAAGTAATCTATGTTTTTACATACTCACCAAATGAACACTCACTTGATGCTGGGCAATGTTTTTGTCTCTCGGTACTTTTACACAGCTGGTGGATATCTTGTTTTGTCTTGTTTTGTTTTCTAAATCCATGCAAAATAACTCCAGACTGATTTCAGTTCCATGCTGCACAGATTTCTCGCAGAAAAGACTGATATTTTTCTCTCTGTGTTTTCATGGAATATTTAAGAATTTTATAAAAAAAGAGAAACAGCTTCAGCAGGGATGCTGAGAGACCCCCACTGTGGCTAAGTCTACCTACCCACCAAGGAAGCTCACAGTCAGAGATCAAATCAGACAAGATGAGAGACGGGAACAGGAAAGCCTTAGTGCTGCCAACCTGATCTGTTGTGCATCGGACATTTCCTCCTGGTTTCAGGAGACAGGGATGGATACAATTTGCCTGGCTCCAGAACTGAGCACTGTCAGACACAACTCATTAGCCTAGGCATAAGACTTTGCTTCTACTCCTCTCCAAGGCATCTCTCATTATGGGCAGCTGGAGGGGGTTCATGTATAAGTGCACAAAGGAACACCAAGAATTAAGCCTGAAATAACCTTCAGACTCTGAGAAATAGGTGTCACAAAGCAAAATCTTCATGTATTTACCTACACAGGAGTCCTGTACTGCACTTAGCTTTTTGATCTCAAACAAAGTCATACTCCACTCCATACAGACTCCTAACATTTCATCTTTCTGGTCTTCCTTAAGAGTCAGGAAATATAAGAAATCAGTGGGTGTTTTTAAGCACTTTAGAAGCCAAATTATGAGTTGAATGGTTCTAATATGTGATTCAATTCAAATGAGTCTCTCTGTGTCCTCACACTTTCAAGATTACCCAAAAGATTACACTTCCTTAGAGTTGTCTATATCGCCAAATCAGAAACCTCAGATGAAAATCAGGTATTTGCAAATTCTTAGTCAGAAACTATTGCAGGTGTCATTAGCTTTCCAAACTAAAGCATTTAGAAAACAATTTCACCAATACGGAAGAAAACTTAGCAGGCATCTATTGATTAGCAAACATCACAATTAGTATTATTTAGGTCGGGGGCTGATGTGATAATATTTTCTTGTTAAAATGAGGTAGGTTGTTAAAGATGTCACAAAATTACTGACAGGGACTTCAACAAAGAAAAATTACCCTTTGATGTTGCCAGGAGAACTGGGAACAGTTTTGGGGGGGAGTGTATTCTGATCTGTTTTCCTACATGGGAATATTTTCCCAAAACAAGGTCAATAGCACATTCCCCCTTTAGGGCATCAGTCTGTTAACAATGGTCAGTCCCCAGCCACTTGCATGAATCCTGATTTGCCAAAAGAAACATGAAGTTTTTTCATATCTATTCCCGTGGCTGGCTGCAAAGGATTCTCCTATCAGTACAACGGTACATTGCAGACTATGTGCTAATGCGCTCACTCCTTCTCTGTGTGCTATTACAAGTCAGTGTGCTGGGAAGGAAATCTGGGCTCGTTAATCTTGCCAATACTCTGCACCGTGTCATGCGCTGCTCATTAGGACCTACGGACACCCAGACTGTCTCAGCCCATCAGTTACAGAAGTTACAGAAGCCTTTCCCATCTCACTGGTAATAAAGACATGAAGTCTGCCACTATCACAGTTGTCTTCAGAAGAAGAAAAGCAGCAAGTGCTAATTAAAGGAGGTGCCACAGTAGGCTGTACATTAAACATCATTCAGAATGAACACTGGAGTGTGAAGGATGGAAAGCTTGCTTCCTTTTTCCAAGACACATAGCTGAAAGTTAAACACTGAATGACTTCTCTGAAACAGTACAAACTGCATCTATTTTCCCAGTTTCTGAATAGTAAGGAAACATCCTTACCTAAGCCTTGCATTAAGAACTTGACTGCAGTGTTCAATGGGCTTTTAGCATTTCAACAAGTTTAAAGTTTGTTGTTTCAATGCAGGATCAGCTCCAGTCCAGCAGTGGATTTACTTCATGTGTCATACAGACATGCTGCTGTAATTTGTGAGCAGAATTTGCAGTAAGTGCAGGGTGAAGCAGTGAAGGACAGCAACCATCAAAAGGGGTTTCATCTTATAGGGGTTTATATGAATTCTGGTATACTAGAGGCTACCTATTGGGACTACTATAGCATGTCTCACCTGAGACAAAATGAGCACTTCACCAAGTTGTGACTAAGGGAGATCTGCCAGTTGGTGTATCTCTCCTGCAAACCCAGTCCCATTTATATTCACTTCAAACACCACACCTACCCTAGGCAACATCTTATATTGCTCATCTCTTCCTTTCTTTAGAGTGTTTTTCCCTGTACAGGGTTCTCTTACTGTAGACACAACTGTCAGTGTCCTGCTACATCCACAAGCAATGCTGGCTCTTCTTCACTGCTAACTTATATCCATTTCATGAGAACTATTGTCAGGGTCTCCCCAGTCACCCTTTTTGCAAAACTAAGCAGATGTGCTTTGCTAAAACCTTGCTTAGAACTCAAGCTTCCCATGCCTTTGATATTTCTTGATACTCCTGTCTAGACTGTCTCCTGCTGCTCACTCTCTCTCCTATAATATCAAACTGGAGCAGGTGCTCCACCTGGGACCTCAGCAGGTCAAATAATTATGCACATATTTTGCAGTCATTACTTAGGGCGATCTACACATTAACTACTCCAGATTATCTTCCCTGAAGTCTGCTTTCAGTTTATATTAAACTATGCAGCAATCACACTGGAAGAGAAATAAAAGCATCCATTTACGTAGCTCACCTGGAGTAGCTGCTCTGTCTCAAGTTTTGAGGTGACATTTTTCCAAACTCAGCATATCGTCAGCATATGCACACATGCAAATACATGCACTGCCCCATTTCAGACCTGATGTCTACATCCATCCTGTATAAGATTGTTAAACTTTCAACAGTTCTGCTCTTTACTGAGAGCCACCAAAGACAGACAGAGAATGTCAGTGAGCATTTCTGAAAATAAAACTTAGCTTTGTTTAAAAAAGACCATCTTTTTCAGCTACCTGGAAGTGATCTAGATTTATTTTTATTATTGCAATGGACATTTTTATTATTGTAATAGAATAGATCTCTTAGTTATTCACCAAACAATATATTTAATGAAATCTTAAACATTATTTTATGGGACTAATCAACACATCACAGCACCAATTTTCATTCACAGTGCAGAAAAGGTCAGTATGCAAATTGCAATATGCTAAAAATGGATCTGCTCTGAGTAATGCCCAATCAAGTTAGTGAAACTACATCTTGAAGACAAAGTTTGGCTTTTTGTTTTACCTCTGATATTTTGAATCTGTTCTACAGACTAATGCGGGATTCAAAATGTCAGAGAGAAAAATGAGAAATTAAGCAAAGTAGGAATAGCATTTTCTGTCATTATGCACAATCTATTTATACAGTAGGAACCTTTGCATTACTTTTTCCGTGAAAAAACACATTTGATTATCCATCGGTTTATTCCACTTTTCTTTAGTTTCAATCTTTTTCTATTTAAATTTGTGTAAATCGTAAAATTACTTATTACTTCTATATACATGTTAGATGAACCTTAGAACAACATTAGCATAATTTTTTGTTGTTGTTGTTTTTTATCAGGGAAGCAAAATTAATAATCTTTTAAGCTATTTGAATGCACCTGTATAACTCCGAAGAGCAGTCTGGTCAGTATGATTTCAAGCCTGTTGTAGGTGACAAAGAATTTTGCAAATTCTTTTTGTCAGAAATTGGGAAATTTTAACATCATATAAAAGTGTAAGTAAAATTATCTGGAGACCAATGACTTTCATGAATGTATTATTAGAATATTTTTCTTCTGTTAAATATCGGAGGTCTTCAGATGGATGGGGAGGGAAAAGTAGAAATCATTACATGCAGTATGCATTCCGTACTTCATGTGCAAGTTTGTAACCACGAGAACAACTGAAATACATACAAAATATGTAGCAGTTATTGCACCTGGAAAGTACCTGGCAAACTGGTTAATTTTACATATTTATGGCCATGATACTGGTGCTTAGTACCTAACAGGCATAAGTTTTGCTGGGTAAAATTGCTCTGGAATAAATACAGGATTTGATAGGTACAGCAATTATATGTACATACATCTGAATCCACACATTCAAAAAGTCCTTTGGGACTACCTCATTCTGGAATAAAACATTATGGAAGACAGGCATGTTACAGCGAAGTCCCCAGATGAACTATCTTTATTTATTAAGGAGGGAGGGCTTCTGTTCGGCATAATGCTGTTTACATTTGTAATTTTTCCCAGATTCAAATTTCATACAGGCATCACTCCTTTTATTTTTCAGATATGCTCTTTATGTTTTTCCTTCTTAGTTACCAGTAAGAAAATGCTAGGTGCTTCCATCAAAGTGCTACAACATTGGTAGGCATTAGTCTGCCTTCATTTGTTCTTCATATTATAGGGTTTTTAGATCATGTCAGAAAAAGATGCATCTGAGGATGGAAAATACTGTGTTGTTATACATGTTTTAGCACTACAGACATGAAAATCTGACAGGTCAGAACAAAGACCACGTTATTTAGATGCAGTCCTATGTAGAGTGAAACATGAAGAATATGGCACTTTTCTCTGTCCCCTTCCTAAATGTTTGCTTTTGACATATGATGGACGTTCAGCTGTTACCCTTACAAAAAATGTATTAGACACCAGCACTTTTTTTTCTAAGTGGCCGTAAGTCCACTGTGATTGTAATTCTTCTCTTTTTAAAAATACTAACATTTACTGTCACTGACTTTCCTTTGCCATCTTACTACTCGGTCACACTCAGTATTGTCAAATCCTTGTACAACTCTTCCCAGCTGATTCAAGCACCACCATCAGGCTTTATTACTTCAATATTAATCCCTTTTTACTTATGTTGGATTGATGCCTTACAGGATTCCCCCATTGTAAAACTCAATGATTTACTCCCTGTTGCTTCCTAACTTTTTACCTGCTATTAATTCACTACAAGAGTTTCCCTTTCATTGCACAGCAGCTTTAATTCTTTATAAGCCTTCAGGAAAGAACCCTACTGAAAACTTCTGGAAATTCAAGTAGATTATAACTGGATCACAGTTTTTACCCAAATAATTGCCTCCCCTGAAGAACTGGGTAGACTTGTGAATTTTGACTTCTTCCTGGTTAAGCCAGGCTGTTTAGCCTGCATGATGAACAACACAGTCCTAAATTATGATTGACTCCCTATTACCATTCATTTCATGCTGAAGCAATAAACCATAGCCGTGGTTTGAGAGCACTCATCTCAATCAGCTCTCTATGCACATGTGACTGTCTGGTCATCAGAAAATGAAAAGTTCTGAATTATGGAAATTATTTTATACAATTGTGATTAACCATATCAATTTTTTTGTTTTCTTTCTTTCTCCAATGCAATAAAAATGTGAGAGAGAGGAGAAAGCTCTTGACAAGGAGAAGGTAGCTTTCCTAGAGTTCATTGCTAAGGAAACCAACAAGCCTAATACCAATGGAGCAGCTCACATTGACGGCTTCCTAGCTCAGAAGAGACTTCAAAGCTTCAGGGGGACAGAGGGAAAGACATCTCCAATGCAAGTCCCTAAGGAAACAGGAGTGGCTGTTCACCACCCCACCATCACCTTCCCTCCCGCTGCCCTGTACCTTCTACCTCTTAGATGGTTTTCTCTCAGCTCTACAGGGTATGAAAACATGCGGGTTCTGGCAAGCACCACGGCAAGGTGGGAGCCAGATGCTAAGGAAGAGAGGCAGGCAGTGCCTCCCTCAGGCAGGAAGCTGGGAAGACTGCAGGACTCCTTGGCTGCAGCCAGGTGCCCAGAGGAGGAGGAGGAGGAAGAGGACAGTGTGGCTGCAGCCAGGCTGGGAGGACCCACAGCACAGCTGGAATGGGATGCAGTGCACCATTTGGGGGTTTTGTGCACAGTTTCCACACCTCTCAAAAATCTTTCCTGCTGATGTTGAATTTGTTGCTGATGTCTCATTAGCCAAAGTTTAAAGCAAACCCAGACTGGGGAATGGGGGTCATGCAGCTCTCCCCTGCAGCCTCTCAGAGAAGCTGAAACGTAGGTGCAGCCAGAGACCCCGGGATACCCAGGCACAGCTGAGGGGTTCAGGGCCACTGGCTCCTGGCAGTCGGGGAGTGTGTCCCACCCCCTGTCTTGGGCACCACCAGGCACCTTACTACAGAGCAGTCTGCCAGGATGAAAACAAGGTCAGCAGGGAACTGTCCCCTGGGTCTAGCACAAGCTTACCGAATCCAAGAGGTTTTGAATTGAACCCTTCATTCAAAAAGTTGAAATTTTCCATTTAAAATGTCATTGCGACACCCTGCTAATGGAGCTGTGATGTATTTCACTTGGTGCTCCAGCATAGTGATAAAGCAATATTGCCACAGTGCACCTAACACAGGAGCAATAGGTATGGGTTGATGATTTAATATTGAACTTTTACTGCCATATCTAAAGAATTTTGGCTGTCTGGTAAAGTGCATAGCAGACACAGGCCAAAGTGCAGTTATTCACACCCAGTTTTATGGTTTGTTTTTTCTCATGTTATGACATGAGACACAAAGAACACAGCACAAAGGTTTCTGTCTGCTTGAAACGGACAAATGTAAGATTCCTAACACAGAAGAAAAATCCATGGTGATATTCCTATGAGTATTACAGTGCTTATCTTTTGATATAACTAGTCAAATATATTAATAGATACAGGTATATGTACACACAGACAAAACCAGAAAAAGCTTATGTTTCACTCCAGATAACAATTGCAACATAGTGAAAACAGCTCACTTGCAACATCCTATATGGAACTACTATATCCTTTTTAAGTGATTATATTGTTACAGATTCACATTCATACAAATAAATTATAAACAAATATGCTAGTGCTGCTAGAAGGGGTATTTTTTCCTGGTTTTATAACTATCATTGTACAATATAATTTTTATGGCTCAATCTTGGTAAAAACACTTGAAGGCAGGAATATAAAAGCCACAGCCACCTTTCCTAAAGATATTTTCCAAGCAAAATCCAGGTTCCTGTTCCCTTGATTCTAATGTTGGCAGGCAGTTACTTTTCCTGTAACAGGCTGAACAAGATCCTAAATCTGAAAAAATAACAAGCTCTAAGAATATTCAGGTCTAGAAATTCATGTTCCACAAGAACTTTGAATAACTTTCTTCAATTGTATATACATTTTTAAAGAAAGCAAAAGCCAGGTCTGAACCAATCAAAGTATAAAATTGGAAGTAGAGGGGGAAGGGAAAAGCTTCCACAAATTCAACTGTTATGCACTACAGAATTTTGCACAGACACCGCAAATAGGTAGGTTAGAAAACAAAAGAATATGAAAGAGTTGAAAAGTGAAACAAGTAGGTTTAGAGAGCCAAGATTAATCATCTCTTTTCTTTGAAAAAGAGCATTCCAAAAAGGTATCACCAAAATGCAAGTAAGACGCCACACTAAAAAGATGCATTATGTACCAACAAATACTTAGTGTTTGAAGAGACATCACAAAAACTGCATCACAGCCTTGAAATAGATATTTAATTCCACAGACAATCCTTCATTTAACTGGGTACAAAAAAAATTGGTTTAGATGTCATTTTCTCTGTTTAATTCACAAAAATAGGCATTTGCTTCAATTTTTTTTCTTTGGTAACAAATCCAGAAGAAATAGGGTTATGCTTTTATTGTACATTAATGCATAGCTTTGTTACATTACCCTGAAAGAATTTTTTATCCTGTATCTTTGAGTTGCATACAGAAATATCAGAGAGGCAAATATCATAGATAAAATGAACCTGGGGTAGAAACAGACTTTCTGCCATGACGTATCACAAGGAGAGTTAACTTTTTACTTTCCAAATAAAAAAATATTCAATACTGAAACATTCTTTGAAATGTTAATATTTAATTCCTAATAGCATCCTCAGAGACTTTCCAACTCTCACCTAATTTGAGGGTAATAGGTTACAGCAATTTTTATTGCTGCACTGGACATAATTCTTTTTTTGTGTGCTTTTATGTTATGCCAAAATTGCCTGAGTGCATATGAGTAAGTTTAGGTGGAGGGAGGGGATTGTGTTGTTGGTTTGGTTTTTTTTTTTTTAAGAACGTGTACACATTTGAAGGAATGCTTTTGCTTTCTGCTTTGGTTTTTAACAAGCAACATTTCTGACGATGCACCATCTCACTATTGTTTCTCTCTGTACCCGCTGCATCTGCTCTGCAGAACTTCCCAATTTTATTTTTTTCCTGTAGATCACATTGTATTTTGTATGCAGACCTTACACAGAACTGAAAAGAATGTAATGAAATGTCCTTCACAGCCCATCACAGAGCTCTGATCCGCGTGTGAAAAGGTGGCAGTGATCTGACCCCAGCTGGGCTCTGCGTTTGCCTCTCCCTGCCCTGTTCTGGCAGAGGAGAGCCCAGCAGAAAACTGCTGGCTTCTTTCAAAAACCTCTCTGAGTGCCACATCTTGAAAAGCATAAAGAGGAAATTTCTACATTTAGAAACCCATCTACTGGCTGCCACAGAGCTTGAAAAGCAGCAACGGAGAAAAAGAAAAGAGAGGACTCACCAAGATACATCCTGATGTAGGGGGAAGAGTTTTGGTAGCAACCCTCAATAGTTTCTGCTTCTCTCCTCTTTTCCTTTCTCAGTCCCCCCCACTCCTAATTTCCCCATTTAAGGGAGAAAATAACAAGGCAGAAGAAGCCAAGAGACTTTCATGACATAAACAATAAGGCCTTCCTGTGCCAATATTTCCTTTAAAAACACTTGCCAATAAAGCTCCTGGAGGCCAGCAAGAGAAAGAAACGCCGAAACAGCCATGACATGAACTTGGCATATTTTCTGACTCACTCACTTCCCTTGAGACAAACCCTCCAAGAGAATGTTGAAGGATAATGGGAAAAGAAAATTTCTTCCAGCACAAAGGACTTCAGCTGCCCGTGCGTACAAGAAAACTGCCAATTAACTTTATTTCTGTTTACCTACAGCCTTGCTCACACAGCCACCTCCACTGACATGTTTCCTGACTCACACACTCATGTTTGTACGTTCATCTTGTAAACCTGGTGCCTGAGACAGAAAAGAAGATTTTTAAAAAAATAAATCTGAGAATCCTTGACTCCAAATAATTTCTGAACAGCAGAGAGAATGATCAATAAATGATAAAGGGTAGCCAAATACTTGGCTGCTTCACATATTAAATCCATATTTCCCTTTTCTTTATCCCTCCTATTTATACTTCTTTTATAATTTCTTAGAGCCAGACATAGTAGTCTATAAAACATTAAGAATGCTCATATTCCTTCAGATATCTGTAATGAAAGATTGTCAAGATTATTGTGTCTCATCAACCTATCTTATTTTGAGTAATACCATGTTTTCAAAAATAAATGGCATGTTAAGAACCAGAAATTAAAATCTCCTTGAAAATCATCATCTTACACGCACAAACATGCATTCACTCACTCACTCACTCAACTCATTCCCGGGGTGCAGCTGGCCCCCGCCTGTGTCTCGTGGGCAGGCACGCCGGGCTTTGGCTGTCTCCTCTCACTCGCGCCTTCACCTCCAGCACAGGGGCCTTCTCCAGGAGGCTGGAGCCCAGCTCCCGAGGGAGAGCACGGGCATGACACAGACCAGCACTACACTGATGGCAGGGGCAATGTGGATTCTCCTCCACCACCGGCTGCCGCTTTTCCAAGGGCAGGGGCAGGCAGGCAAAGCGTGTCTCTGGCCAGGCTGAGCTCCAGGGCTGTCACCCTGCTGCACTCCCCTCTAACGCCAGACCAGGCAGAAAGCCCCCACCTCAGGACAGACCAAGCAGAAATTGCTTGTGCTTTGGGGGGGCTGCTTGATTACCAATCTTGCTCTTGCAATGCGGAGACAACACCTCTTCTTTCTACATGTACCCGACTCAGGGGACCACGCACGGATCTGTCCCTGCCTCTCCATGACCCTTGCACCCTGTCACTGCGTGAGCTCGTGCTCACTCTCTGTTTCTAGGAAGGCAGCGAGAACTGCCAAGTGCTCCTCACTCGGCTAAGGGCTCTCATTGTTGCTGGGGTTTCTTTGGTTTCACATTCAGCTCCTTAGATTAGCATCAGGGTATCACATATCAAAATAACCGCTAGTGAGGATTTGCTGGCCTGCTCAGAAGAGAGGGTTCACCATGCCTACAGCTGCATAATTTTACTGTAATGTAGTCTGATATCATACACCCCTGGTTTCTACTTTCTAACAACCTGCTTGCTGCTTTAGCACTTGGGCTTATGCCACACTTGCCAAGTCCCCAGACTCTCCTCTAAGAGACCCCCTACCCCTGAAGACGCTCATCAATCACAGCTATACCAGTGCCACCATATTGGTCATATATGGGTTTTTTTTCTAATTTTAGTAATTTTTGGAGCATTCCCAGCGAGTATGGCTGTGCTGGTAAAATGTATAAATGGCATAGGATGCTGTAATGGATACAATCTACATTAGGAGTTACCTACTAGCTCACCTTTACTCCACCATGACTGCTGGGCACCCTGTCAAGTCACACAACACACACACAAACTGTATGATTCTTTTTTCTTAAGCATCTTTTTCTGCCCACTTACAAAGCTAACACTGGTTTGTTTTTAGGTTTGTTTTCACCAAAACCTGAGAATGTATGTATTTTTTTGTAACACCACCAGGGCAAGCCATCTGTGGTTGGCTGGCAAACTCTGAAATGCAGGGCTGTGGCAGAAATATTTAGGAGTCAAAAAAGGCTGACTTGCTCAAGAAATTAAAGCCCTTCTGACAATCTTCCAGTGAGCCCCTGACGAAAAGGGAGGGAACCAGAGAGAGACTCAAGGAAAATGGATGGGAGCCCAGCGTTGCGATCCACGCCAGAATGGTTCCTGGCCAAGAAGGAAGGTTGGCAAGTAGACAAATACAGGCTTTCATAGGCAGCATTATAAACAAGACATTAAAAATATTAATCCATTTAGATTTCAAGCACTGAGATGAGATTTACTTAAGAAGCAGAATTATGCTGGTAATGGCTCCTCAAACATTTCAGCTGAATGTCAAAATTTTTGCTCAACTGTATCAAGTGAAAATACAAGGAGCTGTTGACACTACAATATTCAAACATTCAGTCGTACAGACAGGCTGGAAAAACACAGAGAAAGGCAAAGGAACACAGAAACTCAAGCCCTCTCAGGGAAACGGCATTCACAAATTATTTTTATCTTCATTTCTACACCAAAATAATAAATTGAAGGGGTGAAATAATTTTTTTAAAACCAAACTTCCTCTCAGAAATCTTTTCAAATCAAACATAAATTACTTCTACCAAAATACTTTGTTTCCAGGTAGACACAGTCATGTGGAAAAGAATGTCTTTCTTGTGAAAGAAAGTTTAAGTAAACTTTGAACACCTAGACTTTAAAAAAAGTTTCTTCTCTCCTGCAGGAATCAGCATGTCTCCCCTTTTCCCCTTAGAAAACATACACTTATTCTAAACAACCAAGTATTTTAATTTTATTTTTAAATGTATTGGATAAGTCATTTCTCACCAAAGAAAACAGGTACTCAGGAAAACTGAAGTACAGAAACACATGCTTTTTTGGTGCACGTGGGAAGTGTCGTGTCACCTTAAGCCTGTCACCACCAGGAGATTCACAAATCTTCTACAGACTAGTGAGCAGGGGCAAGCATGTCAGGGGAGGCCCACGAGGAAATCAAGTGCCTTAAACAATGAGAAAACTATGAACTGCAATTACTATATGGGATTCAGTAACTCAGTCAGGAATCGGAAGATTCCTGTATTAGGTTAAAGACTAATATTTGTTGAATATGGGTTGGTCCTACACACAAGTCCACGTGCACAGCTTGTGGTCAAGAGGCCTTTTTTCCCCCTCTCAGTAGCACCAACAATCATTGTGAAATACCACGCACGGAGGAACTGAGGTATCTCCATTCAAAGCACTAAAAGCATTCTAAAGGAAAGGTTCATATTCTCCATTACCTTTGGTCACTTAAAAAAACACCCACATTAACTTAGTGAAAAGGATAGGATAGAAAGCATCCCATCTCTTGCAGCCTAGGATATACCATACACCCCTCAGAATTATATTTCTTATAAGGTTCTTTAAAAAAAGAAAAAAATTGAAAGGTAAAAAAATCCCAAACCAAAACCCAAATAAAAACCTCACTAAGCTCTTTCTTGCTTATATCTCTAGCCACTCATAAAATTATCTTAAGATTTCCACAGTATCTGAAATGGAAGATCTGAGCAAAGGAAAACCTCAAAATAGAGTTAAAGAAGGAACAATTTCGTTCTGCTTAAGAGTGAAAAAAATAGATTAAAGTTTAAAGAATCTTCAATTTTATAACATTTTAAACATTTAAATGCAAATTGAAGTAGCAACACATGAATTATAGAAATTCTGTAGCACTCCTATATTATGAATCATACTACAAAATTTGCTTTCTGCACTCTCAGTGGAAACAATGAAATACCGGCATCTCAGGTATTTTGAAATGATATACAAGCAGCACATTTAATAGCATCAATTTTAATAAGTTAGCATTCTATCTCAGATGCATATTTCAAAATGTTCTAGCTGAAGGTATTCTTATGAAAGCTATTTGCCTATTACATACCACAACTGGTGCAACTTCACCATCCAGGGAGGCATTTTCATCCCGTGGAAGGAGAAGCCATTAGGGAAACGCTGCTTGGCAAACAGTAGCTCACACACTGAAGCTGCAACATTATCCCAGCTTTCCTGCATATTAAGCATAGGACTATGTTCAAAGTAAACATGTGGTCATAATTAAATAATAATTATGACTAACATTTGTGTAACACCATTCATCCAAATAGTTTAAAGCATTAGGTAAATCTGTAAACAAAAGGTCTAATCCTGCACCCTTTACTCACATAATGCCATGCAGTTCAAACGGGCTATGTAGATCTTGTCTACACACAGACCTAATTGTTCTCAATTAACTCCATGTGTCAACACTTATTCCAGTGCGTCGTGTTCCTGTTTAGCTTAATTCTCTCACTGCTTACTACAGGTGAATGTACTGTTTCTACACTCTCACTGATTTAATATCACTTCTACGGACACTTTCCTACATGGATCCCACAGGGCTTTTAAAATATTAATGCAGCCTCACTACTCCTACACACTTCTAATAGAACAAATATTTTTTTATAGATGAAGAAGTTCACTTGTTGCTACTACACTTCAGGGACTGACCATCACATCTGACTTGCAACTGTAAGCCCAGGACCTACAGTTTCTATTCTCATGCCTTAATCACACAAATAGCCTTCTTCATCCATCATGCTCCAGAGTAAAACCACAGGAAATGGTAAGAACAGGGGAAAATTCTGCAGTTTCTAAAAATAAAATATATTCAGAAGCAGACATGCTCAAACCACTTCCATGTATCTGTAGTACAAACTTTGTCTGTTGCAGAGAACCAAAGTTTCTAACTGCTAAAAAAAAAAATAATCAGGAACAACTTGCTGACAATTTTGTGTCAGTCTGCCTTGACAGTCAAGCAACTGGAGAACAAAGGCAGAGGTCAGGAATACCTGAGAAAGATTTAATTTCGACTCTGCTATGGACAGTTACTAAAGTTCTTTGCTTCGGCAACAGTATCTGCAAGTCAGGCCAAATCATCTCTTTCACTTATGGATCTTTTGAAATTCATGAAAATCCCTATGGCTCTTTGAAGACAAATACTGTTTGCCAGCACCAGCTGTTATTTAGCTTTTAGCATTTTTCATCTTTTATCTTAGATTTTGCGTAGAAGAAAGTCACTGCCACAACCCACTCACACCACAACTCAGTGTATTTTCCTTCCAATTTTAATTCTCTTTTGCAAGAGATATACTCAATTTTAGCTTTTATATGTATTCTATGTAACTGGCATACATCAGAAAACATTTTTTTTTAGCACCAAACAAAAGCACTGTAAAACGTCATCAACTGCTGAACTGTCAGTAGAGCTCACACAAGCATGGCAGTAAAATAGGGTGAGTTTTTCCTCTTAAAATTTTCAGATGAGTTTAGGCATTTCTCTGATGTGTTCATTCAAAAAATACCAACAAAACAATAATTGTCTCATCTAAGCACAATGTGGTCGAACCTGAAAAGAATCTGGTGTCACAACAGCAATCCCTACTAGAAAAAACAATCCTGCATTGTGGAAGGATTTCTCATGAATTCAGAAAATGCTGCACAGTAGTTAGCTAGTAAAGACACAGTTCTCCTACAGCTATGCACTCTTAATTCTATATACAGATAGCGTTTGTGGACCCCATAGGAGTGAAAATGTGAATATTAATGTTTTAATCCACAATATGTTAACAGTTTTGTATTAACAGGCAGTGAAAAGGACATGTTATAATAAAGTGCATTGTCTTCATGTGCGAGGGTGGGGATGGAAAGATACAACTCCCATCAGTTGTACAAGTAGCATCTGTTGGCAGCACAAATGAGCAGCAGGCAGGTGAGTTCTCTCACCCTGTCCAGCCAAAAAAGCAGTAGAGGTGCTATGCTGTTTCCTGCCAGGACACCCAGAGCAGTGCTTCTGCTCAGCAGCACTTTTTCATTTAATTTTGCAGTGCCTAGAACAGGACTGCAGCAGTGTGAGCCCAGCAGTCTCTCTCCCTTCCCATTGATCGGATCTTGACAGCTGTGCAGAGGCCATGGCTAAACATTGAGCTGAGGCAGAGAAACCGACAGTAACTTCATTCAAAACTGGGCTGTAGCCTCCTCTGTTCCTTATCTGTTGCCCTTCTTCTGGGGTCAAGCCAAAACGAGCCCATAACCCTGCTGGCAAGAGCACCACATCTTCACTTACAAGAGGGGCGGACAGCACAGAGCCCAGACAGGGAAAGAATCCTGTGGGAAAATGAGTGTCATGCTGCTGGGCACCACAGGGCTGCCTATAAACACAGAGACTCTCAACTCTACCTCTTAGCAAATCTGTAATCCTGGAGAATTTGTTCACAGTAAGCTGTAAACCATGCCACGCAGCATACAATTCACTGATGCACCACTAAGCACAGCACTGGAACAATTTGTGCCAGGCTTTGATAGGGGCTTCTTGTGGCACTGAATTTCAGCCAGGAGGGCTAAGAACTATCTGAAGTGAAAATGAGCAGTACATTAAAGGAAAGCACAGAGGACGAACAGGCTTGGTAGTTTGGATTTCCAGAGCTGCTTATGTGTGAAAAGCAATTATCAGATTTGACACAATGGCAGGCTAGTCCATGCTTTCAATTCCCTTGCAGTGGTAACTGCCATTTGCTTGGAGAACTTTTATGTTTAATGCTAGAAATGCAGAATCAACTCTGCCTGAGACACAGGGCATGATAGTCAAAATGGACAAAAGTTTTAGTTAACATTATGGTTATAAAGTGCAATATCTCAGGACTCTTCCTGTTATGAAAAGCAGCAGCTCCAGAGGATAATAACCATCTCAGGCATCCTAGCTGAATGCCCATGAGTCACTAGTGGCTATAAGTGCATCTAGAGAAGACAAAAAACGTTCAGGGGCAGAAAGCAAGTCAAAACCTTTTCTGAATCTAATTAGGACAAATGAAAGTACAAACTTCGATTTCTCTTTCATTTTTAAAACAGTCACTTCTTATTGCTATAACTGCCTCTCACTATCACTTCCATCATTTATTTATCACATGACTCACAAACACACTCTGGTACTATCCAAGTTTATCATACCACTGATTTTAAAATTTCATACACTGCTATTTTGGGGCTCTTGCATCCCAGAAGATGTAATACTCCAAATCTCTGCAAGCACAACATGAACAACCCCATGGTAGATCTTTCTGAGATGGAAGTAAATACAACACACAGTAAATGTATAACTAATACCAAAACAATTCTTCAGACCTGACCAAAGCACTGCTTGCATTTAACACCAAACAGGTAGAAGCCATTCTTTCAGGAGAGATGACATTTCTGAATATAGAACACAGAACAGCTACTGTGGAGATCCTTTTCTTAATCTAATTTCACTGGCTCTGATAGATTTTCTCTAGGCTGAATGGAAAATGACTACAGTGATTTCTACAGATATCACATCTGAGCATAGCATATTCTATACTCTTCTAAAGTAAACTTTGAAGAACTTTATTCTGGGGTGCAGCGATCAAGAAAAAAACCTCCACCAGCATCCTTGGGAAATTCCTACATCATTAGGGTGCAGCAGAGGCCATTGTCCATAAAGAAGTGGCAATTCTTGGCTATCTGTCTTTGAAATGCTGCACACCTCAAATCTCCACACTGAAAACTTTCACAAAGGACAATCTGATCAGCCATATTGGATGAGTATACTTCAAGTTGAACCTTACCTTGAAATAAGCTTACCTTGCATTGAGATATCCCCTTTTTTAAAAAAATGTATGTAATCTAAAAAGGAAGCCCGAAAATCAGCCTAAATTTTAAAATAAAATATAAAATGTGATTTCCTACCTTATACCTTCATCACCTTCTAATAAATGCCATGTAGCTGTGGGAGGGCATTTTCAGAAGGGAGGAAAGTCCTAGGAAACAGAATGCTTTTAGTAGAATTCTGAATGGTTTCATTGAGTATTTTTAGCCTGGCCTCTTGAGAAGCTCTGCAAACATTTGCTAAACTCTAAAACAGAGCCAGGGTTATGTCACTATCTTTGGTACAAATAATTTGTTAGGAACTATTTTGTTCTGGCACAAGGATATATCAAGAGAGGATGCGTGAACTGGCTTGTTTTCTTTTGGATTAATGTTGTTTGTCAACTGAAGACTGTCTTTATGTGGAAAGAGCAAGGTGCCAAGAAGCACATTTCACCATGCCAAAATTAAAGGGAGGAGCTCAGAAACAGTCTTTTATTACCTAATTAGTTTTATCAAATGACACAGATCAACTAACAGGAGATAACTAATAGGAAAAAGGGGTCTAATGAAAAAGTAAGTTACCAGCTGGATGTTCTCCAGAAAACAATTATCTCCCTAGGTAAACAACTACTACTGTTGGGAGGTCAGACACAAAACGCAAGGAATGGAGGTCTTCTCAGGATACCAGCCCTTGGTGGAGTTGAAATGGGTGAGAAAAGTAGTGGGATAAACTACACCGAGAAGAAGGGATGACTTGTTATTAAAGAAGCTAGTATCCTCAGATAAAATTATTTCTCTCTGGCCTATACATATCCCACCAGTTTTGGGGGTTTTTTTGAAACACAAATCAAATACAGACTGCTAGATTAATATCCTTTTTCAAAATGAAAATTAGGACTACAATAAGAGCAGCTACATTCACCTGCTCATGAACAAATTACCAGAATAAGTTTTTTACAGCTCAGAGGGGAAATGGCAGTTAGCAGATCGTATTTTATCTTGATTACCCTCCTAAGACTGGAAAGTATTATCACAAAAAGAAATATGCAATTTTAGATGATATTCTACTTTTTCCACAATAACCAAATGTACCATACACACTTACATTTCCTTTCCATTATTTTCCCAATTGCATGAACTAAACTAGCCAAACAATTCAAACTCATGTGGCTCCCATTCAGATTACATCAACTTTTAATTCCTAATGTGAACCATACTTTCATATTTCCCATTATTATTTGCTTATCTAGTATATACCTAAAATATGCAAAACTTCTCTGATTATTTTAACTAGAAAAGTAACACCACACACACATAACAGCACAAAGACATTTAAGAAGTCTTGCTAAAAAAAAATCTAAAAATGAGAATTTAATTGACTAAAGACTTATGCACCCCAGCATCTTGAAGAAAAGCAACATCAATTTTTACGAACATTCCTTGAGAATTTTACGTGATGCAATGGGGGAGTTTTATTATGCTAGTCTTTCTCTTCCTCTTCCCCCTCATCCATCACCAGTTAATTTGAAAACAGACAGGGCAAAGAATTTATGGAAAAATGCTCTGTCTCTTGGGATCTGCAGTTCTACCTTTACTGCAGAGTTGTGGGGGCCACAGGAGCGTTTCATATATACTTACAGTATGCTTTAGCAAGGACTGCTAGGTGCAGAACTATGAAAGGAACCTAAAAACCAGTCCCTCTAAATGGAAATACCGACCACTGTAATCCCAGAACTATGTGAAGAGTGGGCAAAAGATGTTAATGAGGACTTGGCACGTCCTGGACAGGGCTGAGCAGCACTGCTGGGAAAGAGCAGTCCTGTTGGCATGCCTTTCCCTGCCTGGAAACACAGAGTTACAGACTAAGTCCTAGCTCACATAAAACATCTTGATGACCCCGCATCCAGCTGAGAGCACCTGCAGGGACAGAGGCTTCAGCCTAGACTTATGTCGCTGGTCCAGACTGTCATGACCCTTTCCAAGGGACTGCTGACATTCCCCTCAGCCTGCACACAGAATGGGTGTCACCATTCCTCAGTGTCTCAATGGAGTTAGTAGGGTATTGGATTTTGGGGACTCTACAGTAAGATAGCCCAAAAAAAAGAAAAAAGAAAGGGCACATTACAGGAATGCAAATCAGTGATCTCATGCAGGTACAAACAGAAAGCAGATTTAGTTGAGGAATGAAATAACCATTAGATGAACTTATTTCATCTGCCATCCACCTTTAAAGCCCTGCAAAGAAAAGACTCTAAGATTCACAGCCGTCACAAGATTCCAAGTGACTCTGCAAAGAGTGAAGCTTCTCTGCCAAAAACAGTCTTCACTTTCCTCCACAGAGTCAGTCCTTGGCTGGCAAACCTTAACCACTGCGATATCCCGGCCTGCATATGGATGAGGTCACTGACCATGATCAGCACATAAGCATGTGTGTGGCAGATCTCCACACATATGAGAGCCAGCTTCTCCCCTAACGTGTGATCTTCATTCCCACAGAATAGGGCAGTACCACTGTACTCTCTTTTTTTCGCTCCCTGCCCCACTACTGCCTTCTTCTTATTACTTTTTCCATTATTGCCATTTACTCTGGAACTGACTGCAAGGCATGGTGCCATCGTACTACAGCAAAATCCTCCTTGGCTCTGCCCACCTTGAAAAGACTGACAGAAGAGGAAAAACTGGCCAATCCATGACAGTGAGCAGAACCAGGAAAGTAACCACTGCCAGTCTCACCATTAGCACCCGGAGATTCAGTCAGCCACCTTCTTCCAAAAGAACTTGCCTGAACAGCAAGTTATCATTTTAACTGCACGTGTTTTCTCTCACAAAAGGTTTCTAGCTGACTTTGATCATATGTTCTGTGCAAAGATACTGAATTTCAAAATTCTTTGCTTGCTTTTTTTCTTCTAACTCTTTCCCTCTTGCATGTCTTAAGCAACATGTATCTACTCTATCTACCAGAGAAGTAAGTAGCAGAGATTACTGGACTCAAATTCCCAAATCCAACTTTTTAATGCTGGGCAATGATTTTCTGGGTTCAGTTGGGCCATTTAAATTTACACAGCTCTACCTACAACATTGTAAGAAGACTCCTCCCACAAATGGGCATATATCTCAGGGTACAGCCAGTGCAACCTCCTGAGATCATCATTCCTCCACGCCTACAGCATTCCTGCAGATAGCTCCTCTGAAAATTATAAGCTTTAAGGCAATGTTCTCTGCACACCACCTTCCTTCTCCATGTCTCCCTGGCAAGTTTCAGCCTCCTGCCCCAGCATCCCTTACATCAGACTTGTTCTGGTGGCACAATGTGAACCCATCGAAACAAACAAGCTGAAGGAAAGGTGTTCATGCTTGCTGATGTTTTTCCATAGCACACTGGCATTCTCCGTCTGGTCTTAGGAGTACTCAGCCTAGATGCACTGCACTGCCAACCTGTAGTCACAGTAAATACCAGGATTTCTCCACATAGACAGAGTTGGTTTTGGAAGCAATCTTAAATATAGGAAAAAAATTGTTATAAGGAATGTGGGCAAGAGAGGCCATCCAAACAAAAAAGCCTCACTTGACCACATCACTGACCTTGCCTAGGAATGCAGGTACTGCACACAGGAAGAAAGTTATCTGTGCTGCTCAAGCTGCAGTGAACACCAGATTCACAAGCTGTTTTCCACAAGGAAAAGCTGTGTGTAAGGTCAGAAGGAAATAAATCACACTGCATTATGGATCAGCTTATTGTTTAGAACACACACATGCAAAAATATCAAAGGCTTTTTGAAATTAACAGTGAGTTAATGTGAGGCAAATGTAATGAAAACAAAACAGAGTCTCTTAGCTAGGGGTAGAGAATATTCAGCCAAAGACTTGCTCTGACTCCCACTGCGAACAACGCAGTATGGAAATAAAAAAATGATGTATTAGGAGAATGAAGACTGAAGGCTTTGCACTAACTTATTGTTTTCCTGAACCATTAATTGCTAGACAGCTTTCTGTGTCACAATAGCATTTCAATTACTGAGCTTTTATATGATAAATTTACTATATGTTTTTGAGGATGGACAAAAATTTTATAATTAATAAAACATGTCTAACAGGAACAATTATAAAGGACATCTGAGCATTTGGTCCTCCATTTGCTGTTATAAAATGCAATCTACGCAAACAGATGATAAGCAATTAACAGGTTTAACAACACATGCGATTAGCTGCAGTCATATTTAGAGTGATTATTATGCAGGTTAAGTGGATTATTTAATTAAGTGATATGCATTTCAGCAGAATACACTGGATGAGAGAGTGTGCAAGTTGCATGCATGTTGAAAAGAAAGTGGTCTTGTAAATTCAACACACATAGTTGGGAGCTGTGATATAGACTATTACTAAGGATTATCTAATGCTTACCATAAATCTGATTTTCACTTGCTTATAATTTTGCCAGACTAATTGTTTGGGCTGAAACTTTCCACCTTGGATGTGTGCTTCAGGCTACTTTTTTCTTACATTAACCAAAATGGTTCATTTATTTCCAAGATAAAAGCCAGAGGAAAAAAAAAAGACATTGTTTTACAATATCAAAATATTATCTGGTACCTCCTCCTTCAAGAATGCAAATATCCTTCTCGTTTTAGATAGCAGAGAGTACATTTTAGTCAGGGCAGTGGCTCTTGCTATGCCAGTTAAAATCAGTTCAAATATGATGACACTCCAAACGTCTGCAAACTTGTGAGAGATGCTGGATATTGGGTTTCATGCTGGGTTCCACTGACAAGCATTATCCTCATGTGAAGGGAGGAAGATGAGATGCCTTCCCTGCCGTTGCTACTGCCCAGGATGGAGGTCAGGCAGCATAAAGAGTGAGACCAGGCTGAACCACACTCCAGCAGGGGAAAACTGCTGGAAAGAGGAGGAGAAGGAGAAAGAAGATGTATCTGGCCCATACAGACCACTTATGCAGAAGAAGACAGTAGGATTCCCTGAATAAGAGATTAAAAATAAGAGGATTTAGCTGACTGATAATGAGTTTATGATGAAAAGGAACAGACAGGGTCATGGGTGGGGTACAGCACCTGACTTCGCAAACTGTGTGTGTTGCGTGTGTACAGCACTTAAGTAAGAATAAAATGCACTTAAAAGGATATAATAACTTTATAAGTCAGAAACATACAACTCAAAGCTCATGTTCTCAGATACTGACTAAAACATGCTGGTCCTAAATATTTAGGCCACTCCGCGCAGGTATCCTGTTATAGAGACTCGAAACACCCCCAAAACTGCAGTCAGAAATAAACCCCTGTTTATTGGGAAAAGATCCCTCTTTTTAACATGTATAGAAAAACACCCCTGTTTCCATGATTAGAAATATATATATACACATATAAAAAATGAGAAACATTGTCTGAAGTACCTCTTACAGCAATCAGGTGGATAGTTCTTATAGTTTTTAAAGGAAATATGCCTTTGAAAATCTTCCCCGTTTCCTTATAAATCCATCTATATACAGCTTCATTTCATCAATCCTGTGGAGAGGACACAGGAGCCACTCATCGTGACTGAGAATAAAACATTAAACAAAACCCTTTGGAAGGTCAAACTGTGTGTTTACTCTATAGCTACTGTGTAGCCTGGCACACGCCACCTTTTACCCAGCCATAGCAGCAGCAGAGAGTCCGTGTGGGCAAAACCCCCTTGTCTCTGCCTTCGCAGCAGCCGCAGCTCAGACCCTGCCCTGGTGAGTTTGCTCCACCACAGCTGCACCATGCCAGCACACCCAGGGTCAGAAGCAGTGGCAAGGACAGGGCAGTCCTGAACTGCTGTCCTCTGTGGCCAGAGAGGCCAGAATCTGCCTCAGAGCAGGAGAATTTGTGATGGTTTTCACTGATTTCTGCAGTGATTTTTGATCAGTAGCCAAGTGTTGGTTAATTATTGACCTTTCTTGTGTTGGTTGCTCAACAGAGAGAGGGCATTGCATGTGCAACTACACCACAGTCCGGAGTTGAAATGGAACAAAGTAAGGCAGAAAACTTCCTGTGACTGAGGGTTCAAGGTTGTACCCAGTGATTAGTCTTAGAAAGATACACAGATTTTTTTCTTTCAATTTTTGGCTCACTTTCTATCTCATTCACCTTTTCTCCTTTCAACAGTGAATTCAACTTTGCACAACTAGATGGTTATGTGATGAATTACTCCTAAAGGCAGAAGCCGGAGAGGAATGCTGGCTGTGCAGTTGCACCCTGCTTTTCTTCCTATCCCCTACATTATTACTTATTCCCACAGATAGAAACTTTGATACCCCTTTATGACAACACTATTTTCATTGATTATGTTCTTATTAATGCCAACTTTCCTTCAGCAAGGAAAATCACCTTCTCCCAGGAGAGATGATTTGCAATTTCATAGTAAGTGTGGCATCTCTTAAGTAGTTCTAATTTTAACAGGACAAAGTACATCTTGTTTTACAACGATGGTGGAAGCATTACACAGCACACCACTACAACCTTTTCATAATGCAGGCACTTCCTTTGAATAAAAACAGATCTCATTCTCTATGAATTATTATTTTCTTATTATTTAAGAACAGAGACATATTGGACTTCGCCTACCATGCGTTTTAAGAAGACAAATTCATAAAAGCAAGAGATTCTGAAAAGTTAGAACCTTGAATTATTTTCTTCCATCATTTTAATATAAACTATTAGATAACATTTGAAGAATTTTAATGATAAAAAGGAATACAACTGAAAATTCACAAGAGATGTATTTGTAAAAGACAGATCATCTACTCTCCAGTCCTGTTTCTCCATTGCATAAGAAGAATATGTCCTTTAGTGCTGGCTGATGTGGCATATGCTCCCAATAACACAGCAGAAAAATGGCCTTGGTGGACACATAGCTTCTCCTGCCCTCCAGTTCTGGATGCATTCAGTCTTAATGCTTGTCTCTGTGATTATCCCTTCCCTACAAAATTAACTCTAGCTATGGTAGAGGAATTAAAATATAACTTATACAGCAAATTCTTGATTTATATTTCTTCTAATTGCTAAACAGCCTACTAGAGACTTGCTAGATCTGGCCCAAAAATTACCATCAACAAACTATGACAAAATGTGTGTTGGTGCACATAAAGAGAAAAGAATTGCCTCAGAAAAGCAACACAAAGCACCAAGTGAATTGGAAGGAGTCTGTGAAAGGCAGAGGCCATGCACTGTAGCTCTTTCATGCTCTGGTTGGTTTCTGTGAGCTTGATTAATGCATAATTAACCATTTTCCCCCTGCAAACAATTTCATTCGAAGCTGTGCTATCATTTTTACCCCCCATTCTCCTGCCACAGCCACATAAAACAGTCCAGCTTAACATGATGACAACTGAAACACGTTGCCACAGCAAGAGTCCAAACTTCTATGTTTGCATAAAACCCCACTCTCGTCTCCCTCCTGCTCATCCTATCATCACAAGAATGAAAGAAATTCATAAACTGTAACTCTCATCTCTAATAGAGCCTTGGCCAAAATTCAAGCTTGATAATTAATTACATTCTGTCTCTCCAAATTCCCACACTAGGCTGACTAAGAGAAATAACTCTTCTCTTCCCCGCCTAGACAACAATGTTTTATATGGCTAATGGACAGAGCATTTCACCTCTGAGAGAGCTGGGAAGTTAACTGGAGAAAAACAAGAGATACCTATAATACTTGGATAAGACAACAGCAGCAGATGAAAGAGTACTGTAGGAAGTTTTAAGTGTATGTCAACCCAAAAGCTAAATCATTCTTCTCTAATTACATTTTCTGTCAGAGAATAAAAGCACAGATTATCATACAGGACAGGCAGCTGTGAGGATGGTGTTTGAGGAGCTAGAATACAAGCTGAATGATTTGGGATAGGAAGGTATTTGAGACAATTTGGATACGGTTATGAAAAGCTGATAAATCAGTAAGGTAAAATACATTTATGTATAGCACTAGAGCGCAATAAAATAGAGAAGGCATCCAAACCATTTCAGTCTGAAGAATATGAAGCATTAACACTATACCATGATCTTAGACAGCCATAAAACAAATCACTACCTCATGCCACTATTCAGCAAATTACCAATATATCAAGAGAAGAAAACTATTATGATACCTGTACTGCACACATAACATAAACCACTCATTGTGTGGAGATTGTAATTGGACTTTTCTTCTGAGGTTGACATATGAACACTATAACCTTAAGCAGTACTCTTACAACATTTTATTTATTGCCTATTTCACATGTATTTCTAAAGGACTTAATTAACTTCTTTCCCTTCTGGTACAAAAGGGTGTGCATCATCACTGAAAAAAATCCCAAGGCAAGACTGACATGAACCATCTTGCTAGTATTGTATGTAGTTCACACTGACAAAAACCAGTACAATTCTTTCTGAGTACTGGAGGTAACATCAATAAAACCTGCCTTGTCCTTCCTTAATCTGGTCTGTCTCATATTTACTGTCCATCTCCATTAACTGTTTTAAAGATAACATGTAACCCTGAGGTTCTATCCTTGCAAGAATAAGACATTAATATATGGTATAAACTACTTTTGCATTGGTCGTATTACTTTAGAGGATAGAGTAGATGCAGTGGATGAGCCAAAAGCATAGGACTGTTATCCATTTACCAGATGATAAATCTAAACTCTCTTTCTGTTTAGTTTAGGTTTCTAAAAACTTTTCTAGTTCTAAACCAGAAGCAGAATAATTTCAATCTAGTTACACTTGAAAGCTGGTGTTGGAATAAATAATTCAACTCCCATCCAATTCTTCATTCATTCCACTCATATTCAATCTGTAGGGCATAAACTCTCCAGTATTCTTATACAAATAAACTCCAAGATATTACAAGCATAACAACCATAACACACACTCATGTTCTGATACACTCTGTGCATGCTCTTGAGGTGAATAGGCTCACGAGGGGAAGAGTAGGGGTGGGCACTGATCTCTCCTCTCTGGTGACCAGTGACAGGACCCAAAGGAATGGCCTGAAGTTGTGTCAGGGGAGGTTTAGGTTGGATATTAGGAAAAGGTTCTTCTCCCAGAGGGCGTTTGGGCACTGGAACAGGAAAGCGGTCACAGCACCAAGCCTGACAGAGTCCAAGAAACATTTGGACACTGCTCTCAGGCACAGGGGTGACTCTTGGGGATGGTCCTGCACAGGGTTAAGAGTTGGACCTTGTGGATGCCTTCCAACTCAGTATATTCTCCGCTATTGTGAGATTTACTGCAAGCAGTTCAGGCACCTAAGGCTTGGAACCCTACCCCCACATCAACACCAACGGACTGGGCAGAGACACAAGAAGACAGTTCAGGTAGAATAATTAGTATCATCAATTTTGCACAACAAATCAATCTTCTTCAGCAGCAGAAATGCTGGGTCATTACATATTGGCTGAGAGAGGCAATAAAATCTCAAACCTTTCTGAGCACAGAAACGGTAAGCAGAATGTTTGTCTGTTTCATTTATTTTGTATGTTGACTTGGCAGTAAGTATAGAGTTTAACATTATTTCTAAAAAGAAAAAAATCAATAGTTTTATATCTTGGAACTTTAGATTTCACAAAAGAAAAAAAGAGCCCAAACCAAGAACATATACACAAACTTGTACATCATTATTTGATTTAGAACGGATTATCACACAACACTCTTATAAGCATGGTCATTAATATTATGCTTTTCTTGCTTTCTCATTACTTTCATCTAGGGGAGATTTGTAGCACACAATACAAGAACTCCAATACTGTTTTCAGTGTCAAAACTAATGGAAAGCTTCAGAAATCTCAGTGCTATAAATCACACTACCTTCCTCCTCTTGGTCTCAAAACGTAATTAGAGCTGAATATAAGCACAACACACAAGTTGTTTTCACAGTGTTTTGCGTAGACATCAAGCCTTTAATCTACGGATCCTAACTCTCCTTAGGCATTTGAATTTAGATCTGAAGACCCCCCCATAATACTCAGCTAAGAGAACTAGATTAACTGACTATCATTGCATCAGGGCACACAAAACAAGTTCTTTACTTGAAATTATATTCCCAGTCTGAAGAGGATTCATAAATCTACTTTCTCAGACAATGTACTGAACAGCTCCCTCACTCTTATCTGGCAGCTCAGAGAGATCCTAAAGGGAATTTGCACTCCTAAACTCATGATGATGAAAACAGCCTCTAAATAAAGTGCAAAAGCTCTTAATTCACCAGAGATACCCATTAGCTCTAGCTGGATGTCCTGAGCAGGAGGAAGGGAGGCAACAGGAGCAATATATGCACTTCCTGGAACAAAGGCATTTAGGGTAAGTCTGCTCAGGATCCGACGTATTCTCAGCGCTTCTGCAAAGACAAACCATCTTAAAGAGGGGAAAAGAGTCTCTTACAATCCCATATATCAGGTCTTATCCAGGTGGCCTCTTAAGGATGCTGGAGTTTTACAAACAGAGTATGTAAAGGAATGAGGGATTGGATTATCATTTGACGAGTTATGCAGGCCACACCCCTTAAATAATCAACTCATACAGAGATCCTGAACATACAGATACAATATAGATATACTTTATGGATATAGTTACACTACATAGATACTCATCTACTGATCCTGACTGACTGATCCTCAGCTTCAGCACACATCCCAAATCACTGCAGAATCCAGGTCTTTCTTTACCAGTTCTCTCTGCATCTCTGAAATCTTTGGTCACAGGTCCTAGTTCTTCCCAGAGCCGGCGGCAACCCTTGAAATCCCTCACGCACTTGAGGAACAAGGACCAAACTATAGCATATCCTTCGTGTCTTAGAAGAAATTTTGCTAACTAGTAAATGCAATATAACTGTCTCCTTGCAATGCTTCCTTTTTAGAATTCAGTAATGGTAATCATGGAGGTTATAGTCTTTGAGCTTAATTTTTTTTTAGCTGCTTATGAGCTTTAAAAACATTGACAATCCTCTACCCTTCTCTGAAAGTCATAGGACTCCACATAATAATTAGGTCAATATTACGATGCATTAATCTGAAATAAGGACTGAGACTTTAAAACTTTGTAAGGAAATGTATAAAAAGAGCCCAAAACATCACAATGCTAAAGATGAAATTCAATACAGTAAAATGGCCAGTCTGTTTTTCTAAGATTTCCAGAACATCTGAGACATTGCTGAATCTTAGCAACTTAACTAGCAACAATCTGATGTAAGTGATATAAGCAGGATTAAAAAGCTTTTTTGGTTTCAAAGAACAGACTGGAACATCACCTGGAAAAGTGACTCTTTGGTAATATGAGCCTACTGATGATTTTCATTTACTACATATATTTTTAATGTGTATGATTCAGTTGTCCACTTCCTCATTAATTTTATATCCTTTGTCATGGATTGTTGCTAGTTAGCCTGACTGGCTAGTACCACTGTAAAGCAAGAAGAGAATCAGTTTTGCAGATTTTAACTGAAAGACAGCTAGTAATAAAATAAAATAAAATAAAATAAAATATATGAACATCTGGATCAGGAACATCTTGAACAGGAATTTAAAAATGGCTCACATAATGGAGCCATTAAATTACAGAATTACTGAACATTACACACATTATAGAAATGCTGCTTATATTTTGCTTTACTGACATAGTAAATTATCAGCCTTGTTCACTGTAACACATACTTTTCAATTATCTGTTCAGATTTATCAGCATAACTGGATTTACTACACACATGTAGACACCTGTTTTATAAAACCAACCAACTGTGCCAAAACGACCATGCTGGAATCCTCTGGATCTCATCCAAGAGGAAACGCTTTGAAAGCATCGCTGAACTGCCCTAAGAAACCTTTAGTTTCATAATGAGGATATCACCAGCCAAAGTAGAAAATAATTTATGATTTGCTAATCTCCATGTCAAAAAGGCTAAAGAAAAAATGCTACATTTTGATCATTTGGCCATTATTACACAACATGAAGACCAAGATTAACAATTCTTTCCTCATGAGAAGTGGCTAGTATCTTTGCTGTCAATCTAGTCCTCTTTTACAGAAACATTTAATTTTTATTTATAACAGAGGAAAAAGTGAAAGGCAAAATGATGAAAACGGTAAAAATCCCAAATTCTGATATGAATTCAAATAACACACGATTCTCCTGACAGAAGTGCCTTTTTTTCCAACTGTCTATTTCTAAGTACCACCCTAATATTAGGGGGTATCTCCCACAGAGATATCCCTCCTTCTAGGGCCACTGCTGGAGGCCAAGGGGGACACCCTCTGCGACATCTCAAGTATCACTGGGCATCAGCCTGTTGGCGGCTGAACCAAGGCATTAATTACATTCCCAAATAAGAGGCTGCAATCAATCAAAGGCACGTTTCATGATTCAGATTTGGTGTTGAAAAACCTCCTCTGTCAGGAGTCTCGTGGGAGTAGTTAATGACAGTAATCCCTGGGGGATTCCACGCATGCCACACCACCAGATTAAAGAATGCTTCCAAAAGGTTTCTGTGACTCTGCCTACCAAGATACCTGTCTTGATCATTGCCCACTTTGGTGCTGTTGCAAATGGGCTGGCCAGGACCCTTCCAAGCACAACAGCCCAATAAAATTAATCCAAGTCCAAAAACTGCATTCAGTTTGCCTTTACTTGTTCTGCAACCCTTCTGACCGGTAAAGTTTTGATCCAGGTCATCTCTGTGGTGTATATGGCAATCTGCCAGATAAATTTCAGGTCTTTTCCAGCTTTGAAGTTCAGTTACTCCAGCTCTACAGCCAAGCTCTCACACTAACCCAGAAATTCTTTAAGAAATTTTCAGTGATTAAGAAGGGTGTGTACATGCAGAAGAGTTAATAACATTGGCTCCTTAACAAACTAGTTAAAACAGCCCATCTTCACATTCGTAACTTTAAATATTTCACTCATATGGTACCATCACCTGTTCCAAGTCAGAATTATTCAGATAGAGGAAAACAGGAAAATACAGCCTTATTATGGTGTGGTGCATTGGTCTTTACCACATGTTCCAAATTCTTCTGGTAATGTCAAAAAAGGATGCTAAGCATCCAGAAATTGTGTCAACAATGTTGTAACACTGAAGACTGAGCAAATGGATTTCTCTGTAGAAGTTCATGAGCATGGAAATACATTTCCATTCCTATTAAATATGAATATGCTTTGTTTACTTAGTGTTCAGCTGAACAATGAACCAATTCAGTTTCAGGGCAAGACTGATTTCCAGAGGTCTTGAGAACAAACACTTCAGTAGACAAGTATTTTGAGGTCTCTATGTATGGGTGGAATAACCCCAAGCCCAGGAGAAGTTAGGAAGGAAGTGACGGAACCCTTGGGGTATAGTTATTGCAGACAGAAAAAATGAGAGAAGTGGAAAAGATGTTTTTGGGTAAAGTACTGTTGAAAGCACGTGTAAGAAATCTCCTCTAAATAGTCCTAAAATAGGTTTAGTGGCAGTACTTTTTCTTTTTTTAAATTCCACCACATTAAGAAAATAAATCTCTCCTCCTCTTTCGTCAACATCTGTGAAGATCTTAAAGAGCAAATTTTGATACAAATAAACTGACCACTACAAAGAATAATTGTTACATATTAACCACTGAATGGTCCACAGATAGCAGGGACATATATCTAATAATGATATGCTTCAACCTTAGGCAAATAAGTCCAGATTTCCTTTTTTTTTACAGTGTTCACAGAGGAAATCACAATTACTGATGTAGATAAATATTTCAAAGTTCAGCTCAGTTAAGAGATTTACTTAAATTTTAGACTTCAATTTGCTTTTAAGCTAATTTATCTTATTTTCCTCCTTTCTCTTCCCTATCAAGGCTGTATATTAAAATTTCATGTCTTTTTTTATAAAATAATTATGAAAAAGGAAAAGGAAAAAGAAAAAGAAAAAGAAAAAGAAAAAGAAAAAGAAAAAGAAAAAGAAAAAGAAAAAGAAAAAGAAAAAGAAAAAGAAAAAGAAAAAGAAAAGGAAAAAGAAAAAGAAAAAGAAAAAGAGACTGCTGTGGTGGTAAAAGAGAATATGAGCTGGCTGCCTTTCACTACATGGATTGCTTTGGAAAGCTACCATACAAGAATGAAATAGTACCATTATTAATAAATTTAGCAATGAATAATCACAGGTCTAAGAATTATGATTATCTGGTTGTGCTTGAGTTAACAAGTAGGAGTACAAAATATCTCATTTTTGAATGGCACTGTCAAACAATTTAAAGAAAATATTTTCACGTGACTGTTCCTTTTAAGACTTCTGTGGAAACTGGAAATGGGAGGATATTCTTGTCAAGATTTTTCCTCTGTTGTGTACACACAGTAACTACACTTCAGTAGTTCTGCTGAAGAGTTTCAAACCTGGTATTTGCTATAAAACTTCAAATGCAAATCTGTGAACTTCTCAAAGCATAAAAAGAAATAAGAAAACTGAAATCTGATACTTAGCGACTCCAAGGAGATCTTCTCCTGTCCCAACAACTGCAGCTTACACATATAATTAAAGTCACAATATAAGTATTGCTCATCTTGCACTTTTACAAATGGAGGACTATGTCAGAAGCCAATATTCCTCACTCCCAACCTGTTTTCTGATATTCATAATCCTTATAACCAATGTAAGTTTCTAGGGCTTCCTCAAGCATGGCATAGCAAAAATTAGATTAATATCTATTAAACTAGGTAACTAAGTTCTGGTCACAGTGGAAGTTTTATACATTTTCATAGAAATTGATATATTTTCATAGAAAACAGATTTTTTTTTATAAAACTGTCAAAAGTTCACTAACAACAGAATTCTACAATTTATTTTTTCCTTTCATTCAAAAAAATAATCTTTTGCCGTAAATAACAAGATAACGCTGTACTAATCTGCATTAGTCAATTTACTAAGGGCTATTCAGCTATTTGTTGTGAGATCAGTCTGGATCTTCATGGTTATCCAAGAGTCATGCACAATCTTGACATCTAGGAGTGGTGAATCCACGCTCCAAGATACTGGAAAAAACAGCAAGATGTGCCACATTTCCAACACCATCAGGGGCAGTTAATGTAATCACAGCAAGGTCAAATACACTCATGGTTCAAGCCTAAATGAAAACCTGCAATTTAAACAGCCCTCGTCTAGATGTGTGGAAAAGCTAATAAATAAACACAGCCCCCTTTAACTGCTTAGGGCAAAAATTTTTATTGCATTCCCATCATTAAAATTTGTAAATGAATTAGTCTCAAAAAATTTATCTCCAGTTCAGCAAACTCAATTTGATTATCTTCCCAATGACAGTGAAAGCATTTTTGTCAGCTGCAACGGAAATGACTAAAATCCAAACACTAAATACTTCAGTAAGAAATTCAGGTTTTATATTCAGTTACCTAGCAAGTATCTCAAGAGCAATAGTCATCTATTTCTTGCTATAGGATGCAGAAAATGTAGATCTGTATAACACTATATAGAATCACATGTGCATAATTATTACTATATCTATCACAAAGTGGCTTTCAGATCACTATAAACTTTTAATGAAGTAATGAAATTGCTTGTAGAAGTACCAACAGAAAGACATAATGTAACATTACCCTACTGATGTATAATTTGAATGGTGTGCAACCAAAAGAAGTCTGTCACAACAACCCCACACAATACAGAAAAGTCAAATGCTTTATTCTTCCTGTCAAACAATTAACTCCTTTTTTATTTCTGAAAGTGAGCATATAAACTTTATGCAAACTTGCAACAATATGACCTGGAATTCAAATTTACACTGGAGTTCAAAATTCATAGCTAACATCCATAACAATCCAAACAATCTTCTGCTGTAGAATAGAATAATTAATTGGGGGAAAAAATTAAATATCACATGCCCAAATAGAGGACAGAGTCCCTGTAATGCTTGTATTGGATTTATTTTAGTCTTGTTTGCCACATGAAACAGCACAGTTTCAAAAGAAAACACCAGAAAACCTCTGAGCTTCAAGGATAAAAGCTGGAATCAAAAAATTAAAAACAATAGTAGTATTTTAGTTTCAGACATGCTTTTTCAGAAGCCAGTTTGCTCTGTGTTTTCCTTACAAGCTGCTGACACTCTCTATGGGAAACACAGTTATTTTCAACTCTACTTCTGCAGCAAACAGCTCTGGTGATTCCCTCTGAGGTGCTGCTACCACACTGGGATGGCCTCTCCATTTTCCTGAAAGTCATCCCTGACTCACCATCACCATCTCTCCAGTGGTAGCAGAGGCTGCCTCCTCTCGGCACAGCCACCAGAGCTGCCTGCGAGCTTTGTGGGATTCCTCAAGAGCAGGAAGATTCCAGTACCCCCTGCTCCCCGCCCAGCCTGCCTCACCAGGGGTGAACTTCCCAGTTGCTCTATGCACCAGGCAGAGGAAGATCACACCAGGACGCCCCACTTGGGGAAAAGATCTGGAGCACAACATGCCTTGGTTTCAGCCTGACCACCCAGATGTACAGGAGACAAATCCAAGCCATATTGTAGCACCTAAGCCTAAAACACTCTGGTCATGGTTCCACCACCTGGTGTAATCACCTTGCTGTGGGAGATAATCACCTCTTACCATATGGACCTCATAAAAATTATATAATGGAGACAAGCATCATTTTGTAAAATAATTAAGAATATGGGTGAACTTAAAATTAACTTGACTCTGAACACTAAAGAAATGCTGGGGTTTTCTTCTTCCTTTCCTTAAACAAAATGGCTGTGTTCATAAAGCACCGTCACTATGAAGACAAAATAATTCTTATATGATCATGAGCAACAAAACTCTCTTGGCAGTATTTAACCAGTTCTAATCAGAAGACAGAGTTTAAAAAAACCCACAAAACCAGAAGACAACTCACTAAAAATCAAATAAAAAACCTACCTCAGGACCAACAGGAAGTAGTACCAATGAAAGTCATGGTTACAGCTTTTATCTCAACTATGAACCTTCCCAATTATTTTCAGCACTGAGTAACATCTTGAACTTAGCAGCACTGATCTTCACTTCTGGTTCCCTGCTGCAATGCTGTTTTCTAGCAGAGAAGGAATCTGCAAATCGGAAGTATAGCACATATACAATGAAGACTTCAGACAAAGGACCATTGTCACAATGAGGAGCCTACCATGAATAATCTCGTTATTGCAGTCATGAATGATCTGACTCATGAAGCGTCTGCAGCAATGTTTCAGGCTACAATCACTTGCTTATACACAAAGCACACCTGACTATTGCACACCCCTCCAGCAAATAGATGCTTAGTAATGCTATTTGGTTTTATAAAAAATCTCGAGACAGTACAGCCAGAGTTAAGAGAAAATTAATTCTTCTATCATTATGTGTTTCTCTTCCCCTTCTTTGGGAAAGGGGGAGACATACCCGTCTCTAAAATATACATATTTTGCTTCTCACATTAGGATAAAACACTTCAAATACTTCAGGATACAACCAGTGTAACTTCACACAGCCCTAAGTACCTGATACTCAGCTGGCACTGGGGAAGCCACCCTGGGTGGGCAGCACACACGGATCACCTGCATCCCCCAGCATACGGGTACCCAGCAGCACACCTGCCATCGCCGTCCCTGTGACCACCACAGGCACCGCAACTCCCACCTGGCCGAGCAGGGCACCAGGACACAGCCACACACCCAGGGTGAGGCTGCACCGTGCCAAGGGATCTCACAGGTCCTCAGAACCATCCTGCTTTTAAAAAATGCTGGTGACACAGTGCTGCACAGGTACAAAGCTGGATCAACCCTGTTAGGGTAACATCAGTTTTCATGGTTCTACCAGCTTTAGGGGAAAAGCCATCATTCTCAAGCCACTAAGGATTAATACTAGAAAATAAACATGCAGTTACAGAAAATATTCACAGAAGGGGGGGGTGGGGGGAAGAAAAAAAGATGCAAGGAAGCTACATCCTTTATAAACAAGAAACCAACTCAATTTAACTGCAGAACTCAACTTATCAAACATTTGCCAGCCTCGGGCAGCCTGGGCAGGCAGGAGTCGAGAATGTGATAAAATTATTATTAAAAAAAAAAGGAAACTTATGAGAATACACAAGTGTTTCTTAATAAGGCAAATTAAGTTTCTTTATGAGGATATTCCCAAGCTGAATACACATTTTTAACTTGAAACAGAGGGAATGTTTTGTTAAAGCATTATGTAGATGTGAAGCTGCTTTTATATAACTCAGTTTATCAGAGAAACATGTTGTATCATGTTGTTAAAATATTATAGAGATAAAAGGATAATAATTGAACTATTTGCATATTATGTAGTACAAAGAAATAATGTATGTGAACAGACTATTTGTTGTCACATTAGCTTCAAACAAATAAGGAAATAAGGGTTAATTTATTACTTTGTGTCTGGGGCTGTAGGCTGGTAAAATTCCACTGACTGTAGTTTAAATAAAGGTCTAGAAAAGCAATGGAAAAAATCCTATCAATAAATCAGGACAAATTAATGGCACAACATGAGGTCTTTAAGTTTATGAAAATAATTAATTAATTTACCTTGTTTATTCATAGCATTTAAAGGACTGACTTCTAAACTGGAATTTCTTACATCTGCACTTTAAAGAACTGTTGACATGTTGAGGGTTGCATACTGTACCCTTCATAAATAACAAACCAATTGAATCTGTTGTTCCGCAAAACTTGCAGCACCTCTGCCTCAGGAGCCTAGGCCCCCAGCCTGGGGTCCTGCTGCTGCACCCAGCCACATCTCCTGGTGCTTTTCAGTTTGATTTTTGATCCCGCTGTTACAACCGTGGGCCTTTCCAGAATCTGACAACTCTAATCATTATCTCCCAACCTCTACACTTCTGCAGATGAGTTTGTAGACTCTCCCATTGCAGTGTTGGCCTTGGTCAGCTAAACCAGTTTTCTTCCCTGTGTTGTGCCTCACAGCAGCAGGCAAGGTGAGCAAAGAGGAGAGGAGGAGAAAGAGGAAAATAAACTTCAGCATGCACATACACACATGTGTTTACACACACATGCATACATGGGTATATAAACACATACTTAAGTATATACAGTATACCTAAAATCAGGTTTACAAATATGGGATGTATATATAACTAAAAAATAAAGGTGGAGCCCTGAATGCACAGTCTCACAGCAGAATCACTACTTTGGCTAATGACTCCCAAGTTTGGCTCCCTTTTTATGGAAGCTCACTGGCAAATCAAGTCTGACAGCTGTGGTTTGATTCAGGAGGTTGGTGGCACCCAAAAGAAAGTCTTCTGAAAATTCTCTCCATCACACCCAATGCCCACGAAGGGCACAAGGAAGGGGTGTGCTCACACCACTGCTGGAGTCAGTGCCAGGCAGCAAATGAAAGTATATGAAAAAAAATCATCATATACCCGTAAACATATGCAGTAGTAGGATCACATTTGAGAGCACTTAAGAGATTCAAGAAATCACTTTTAAAATAGTTTCATCTTTTTTTCAGAGATAGCAAGTAGATTTAAAAAGTGCTTATTTCAAGTGGTATTGCTAAGGCTCTACTATTCCACACGTAGATATCCCTTAGAGAAAGAATTCCCTTCCATAGTTGAAACCAATTTACTGTAAAGAGATCAGATTAAACCAAAATGAGACATTCTCAATGCAGTATTAGACTGTCAGCATATTCCTTCGTAATTCCACAGGTATTTTGGAATGGTACAGACCAACCACAGATAAATAAAAGAAAAAGCAATTCTCAACTATGCATTTTTAACTATTTTCTCATTCCCTCCCAATAATAAAGTAATCTTCCATAAATGCCATGGAATTACAGCATCTTAGACTTCCTAAAAATAACAGGGGTGTTTCTGGGAACTAATAATACTTGTGGAAGCATTAGCAGGCTATTGTTCCACTCATGTTTAACTTGAAAATGAAAAATTTCAAATTTTAAAACTTGCAGAAGCTTTGGACTAAAGTTTCTTAATGTCATGTTACCATGAAAAAATATATACAATAGAGACATAACCCCCAAATAAAAATGTTGATGTAGTCTTAAATTCCAAAAAGCAGTCAAAAGTCCTGAATCTAAACTAAATAATAAATGTTTTAGAAGTCAAATTATGATGAGATTTCCTAACCTAAGTCATTAGTTGTGCTAAAATTTGCAGCGTATTATGGTTATTAAGCAAAACACAATTTTATTTTAGTGTAAAAGTTTGGGACTTTCCTCATATGACCTTTCTGGCATACTGCCAAGGCTCAGCTCTTGTTGACATTTAATCTGAACATAATCCCTGAAATCTCTGTGCCATTACTGGGTTGCATGGGAATGATTCCCTGAAAACATACAGAGAATTGTCCTGTAAACTTTATTTTCAGCTCATGGCTGTTCCCCTTCCTTACCAGATGTTGCAAATTATTTGTTTGAATAAAAATAAATAATCTATACCCTTTATTTGCTATAGAACCACATAATACCTAAAATAGAAAACAAGTCAAACACTTCCCATTTCAGTTGGTTTTCTGCTGATGGCTACCATATTTTTAAGGGAGTAAACTCCAGAAAACAAATAAAGTTCAGCAGCTGATGAAAAGCCCGGGTAATGAGGTGCAGTGGCGCAAACAACCCCATTGACTCTAAACAGGAGCAAGACCACACTGCAGCAGAGGGTTCCAGCTGAGGGTACTCACACTTGACTGCAGTCTGAATGAGCAACTGCCTTTACAAAGGAAGAATACGCTTAAAAGAGCTTTTTTTGTATTCAAAGATGCCTCTGATCTCTGAAGCCAACTGTCTTTTTGTCATGAATGTTGTGAAAAATCACAGTGCCCAAGATTTCCACATCTGTGATTTTCTGGCACTTGTGCAAGGGTAGGAACTGAATAACTGATGTCTGAACAACACCAACGAAAATGAGGTGACACAGCAATTTGTCCCACAGGGAAGCGTGGAAAAGCCTCAAAATCACTGCAATAAGGTAAGTGTGGATCTGTCATTGTTTTCTGTGTGCTCAGGATTTCACAAGTATTTTTCCCCTGCATTCCCTGCAGGAAGGAGCTAGGTAGGCAAAGCAACACTGACTTTAATCTTACTAGTGCAGGTCCTAAAAGCAGTGAATCATACAGCAGTAAGAGCTCCAGTATGGGATGCAGAGACCTACCCATTGACCTGCATACTTAGCTCAGCAACAATCTAAGTGTCATTACAGTAAGTTCATGGGAGCTAACATCAGCCTACCTACATTTGCTGTGGTCCAATTGCTGCCTGAAGCAAAGATTGGTTCTTAATGAGACTCCTTATTTACTGAGTGATCCCAATATTTTCCCTTTCCTATGAAAAGTAAGCAAATAAGATGAACAAGAAAAATTAATTACTCCCTACAAAAAAAAGGCATAAAATGATAAGAGATAAAGCAGTTTTATGGTTTTTTACTCTTAATTTTCAGCAGGAAGCTTGCTTTGTTCAGCAGGCTTTTCTCCCTGTACATTAATCCCTTCCCAGAAAGACTTTTCCTACACAGAGCTGATAAAGTTACCAAGGATCATAATTCTATGGGAAAAGAGAAAGTCCTCTAAAGAACTCATAAAGGTTTATTTCATTACCTCTAAGTTACTTTTAATGCTAATCACTTCATACATGTAAACAAGTATCCTATTTCAAGGGTATTCCTTCAGGCTGGGATGCAGAGGACCTCTCAGTTCTCCTCTTTAAGAGAGCTAAACTCCAAGGAAAAATAGGAGCTACTGCTCCAGCCCTTTGTTTCCTACAACAAAGTAGGTTTGATCCAATCAAGAGCCACTTAAATGAATGGGGAGCTGTTAATGTTTGGTTTAGGCCATGTAAGAGTGAAAAATTGAGAAACATGTTTTCACCTGGCCTTCAGCCAGGCACAATGCCACCGCTAATGAGTGGCTGCTATAATGAGACCTTTTGAAAGGGTCATATATGAGATGAATTAATGAACACAATGCAAACCTTGCATCCACCTCAAAGAGGGGCAAAAAATCAGTGCAGTTTATCATAAATATGTTTAGGTGTTCTGGTGCCAGTCAACTGCCAAAGGAATCCACGGGCAGGGAAGGGCAAGGTCTGTTTGCAATGCAGTCCTCCCCTGGGAGATGCATTTCACGGCTTCCAGCCAAAGCCTCCAAAACGCCTCCAGGGTAGCAGTTGGGCTGGAGCTGCCCCATCATGCCCTTCCACTGCAGCCGGATTTGCCTATTTTTGCAGCTGGCACCACCAAAGGCTACAGAAACTTGTAGTCAGCACAATCTCTTCCAGACTGACTTTTCAGTCTCTTCAGCTAATGAATACTCAGAGGAGTGCATAGACTGGCAAGAACTGTAAACAGAGTTTACATAGGAGACCCTGCACCTCTCGCAGCCTTCTTTTTTCCTAACAATTTCTGTGTGACTGTTATCATCATGGCTGTCACTAGCCTCAAAAGAAAACTATCCACCACACCAGTTTGTAGAAACACCATTTCACCTAGCACTGACACAACAAAATCCTTCTTGCTCCGTGTTTCTAATCTCCGTGATAACAGTGCTGTACACAGAGCATCACAATGAAGAAAATGACACTGGTTAGTCCAATGACTCAGCAGTAGTTTCTTCCTTTGCTGCTCCAGCAGCACCAAGAACAGGCTCGGCAGCTTAAATCTTGATCACAGATACATGCTCACTGTGCAACTAATCCTATCATTTTCAAGACAAAAACCCAAGTCTGTGCAGCCTATAGCTACTGTTGATGTACATCCTATACACAGCACACCATGTACTACCTAAATGAAAAAATATTTTCAACAGTGAGTGAGTGAGGAAGACTATGGTTTTAATAATATCTCCATTTGCAACTGAAAACTCAGACAGTAGACAATGAAATCAGAAAGAGAGCAAATCAAGGTTTATAAAGAATATTTCATATAGAGGTGCACCTTACACAAGCAATTTTTGAAAAAACACATTCCAAAGTATCAGCATCAGCAATGCTCAGGAATTCAATGATCCCTTACACAACAGAGAACTGCAGACGGCTTCAAAAACTAGAAGTCCCACAGGGGAAAGCAAACATTTTCTATTTTCATGTAAAATTCTACAAACAAAGCCTGAAGAGTGAATTATAGGTGTGACGTTCAAAAAAATCCATGTGTGCAAGCAAATGTACAATCTCTATGTGCAATCACCATGACCCTGTGTGATAAGCAAATACATACATACCAGAACAGTAATTACTTATCTAACTTGCTGTTGTGGGTCTGTGACAACACTGCTTTGTGAGCTGCTGTACCTCTGTGTGCAAATATGCTACATGATGGAAGACCACTCTCTGGAAAGCTCACTCGGGTCCAGAGGGATCGGTTTTGTCGTGAACTAGCTTAATGTAAAACTTGAGTTGTGGCCCTAATCTGACTCTTATTCAAAGAGAAAAGTTCTTATCACTATGGAAGTTTTTCTGTAAGCCTGAGCAGATGGCCCACAGGGAGGAGGAGGAGGTGGCTTGATGTTTTGTGGATAACAGCACCTAGTGATGCAATGAGGAAGCAAAAGTTTGTATTTCAGTATCCTTCACAAATGCTAAGACTGGGAGAGACTGGTCCTAGTGTGTAAAATACATTAGAATCCAGAGGCTTGGGGAGAAAGGCAGAGCCGGTTCCAATCAACATCTCTACACTGTTTTCCCCTGCAAAACATGGTTACCTCTTCAATAATGCCTGTTGAGAACAGTCTCTCTCCCACACCATCCTGCCACAGCTGTCATCTGGGAGTGTGCTAGTTGGCACAGACCAAAATCATGGCATGGAATGTGCTAGAAATTAAACAATATGGACAATCATAAGATACAAGTCCTGGCCCTGATTAATTTACCAATGCAGACAAAGCAGTGGTGAAGCAAAGTGGAAGTGGAATCTTTCAAGCCCATCGCTGCAGTTAAAATACAAACATCAGAAACAGGGTGGCACAGCAGGACTGAAGATTAAGTCTCCAAAGTTTAGCCCCGTAGCCACAACATGACCGTGTTAGTGCCATAAGAAAGAGGGAAGCACAAATAACTTCTAAACACAAAGTCAAACTTTACTCTGAAAATAAAGAGGCCAGAAGATGAGTGCCACAATAGATATCAGGGTGCTGGCAAAGGCAAAGTGTGAAATGGATCCTTTCCAGTATTCAGTTTAGGAAGACAAACATTGTTTCACAAATTCACTGTAGCCTTGCTTATTTTCCAAGCTCCTTAACTCATGCCAAAGGGCCTGGACTTTCTGAACATCCTGTTCTGTTTCCTCCACTGATAGTCTTAGTCCTCATTACTAAATGTCTTTATTTCAGAGCCCCCTTTTCTATCATTTTATTCTAAACTCCTCCCTCTGTAGCTTTTGTATTTTACTTCTGGGTAAGACTGAAGACAAGCAGATTAATGAGAAGTCTGAACAGCACATTAAGTTACACCTATTTTAAGAGCCCTTCTCAGCAGGCATCCCAAGGCACTGCATAAAAATAAAACTACACCAATCACATTTAAAACTAACAAGAAGCTTGAAGATGCTGGCATGCCTCAAAGCATAAAGATTGATGGTTAAATGAGTCCATGATTCCCCAAAGTCTCAGAGCCACATGAACACAGACAATTTTACCTGTCATTGACTGGATGCATCAGCAATCTGCTTGGATGTACAGTTTAGGAACCTTCATGATGGCCTAGTGGCAGGAAAAATATTCCTGCCTGATAAGGACAGGAAAACAGTTTTAGTCCATGAGTAGTAGCCAGCCAGATTTCCCATCTGACGAGTAGCAATGCTTCCTCCACCTTTCAAAGATGACAGAACACATTTCTGCTGCTGTCTTTGCTCCTCCACAGCTGCAAGAAGTCTCAGGTACAAGTGGTCTCATGACAATGACTACAATAGCACAGGCTTGGGCAGCGACAGGAACATCACCTCTCACCCCATCTCATCACATCAGCTCCCAGATCTGCTGCTCTTGGGACCCCATTAACACCACAAGAAATAATGCCAAAGACCTTGACATGTCTGAGGTGCACCCTGGGGCCAGCTCATCCACCCATACAGACACATCCCCTGGTTGCTGGGGCAAATGACACGGGAAAAGGTGTTTCTCTTGGTAGAAGAGGGAACCACTGCTGCCTCAGAAGTGCCCGAAAACCCTTTGCTGCTGGTGATGTGGGCACAAAACTTGTCCACTTGTCCTAGTTGTTTCCTACTTCTTTGCCATAAGAATTCCTAGCTTGCTTCCTTCCTCTTCCTTCCCACAGAAGTGTTTCAGACTGAGACCAAAGCATGTAAATTTACAAGGAACCAACTATGATTTTATTTGCCTTAAATAAATGCATTTCTACACGTCGTCTGGCCCTGCCATTTTGAGCAGTGTAGATAGACAGCTAGTCTATGCAGACACTTACTTCCATTTCTTGAGCTAGTTCAGGAGAAGAAAACCATGTGATGCCCTTGCAGCCTCTTCAAACAAGTACTGCTGAAAGACAGCTGTGGCCTGCAAACCGTAACAAAGAATAATGTGGCTTACACTACATTCAACCCAACTTTAAATTATGTATTTATTAACACACACACAAAGGGGGAAAAGGATGTCACAGCACAAATGAAAAGTGGACAGAAAGCTGCAGTTTCAACAGTGAAGTCAAGCTAAGGCCTGAGGGCCATCACAACTTAATGCTCTTCCTATTACTTTGTGTGTAGCTGAGGTGACCACCAACACATCAGTATTGTAAAACTAATTAAATCAGAGTTAAAAAAAAGATTAAAAATTGTTATGGCTGTCAACATAGTGACTTCTGTGAAGAGTACTGACTTTAGTAAATTAGCTAAAACCAGAGTTACAACCTTATGAAGGGGACATGGAATAACACCAATATAGGAAGAACAGGAAGTCCTGAACAATGCTGGAATCACATTTTGAAACCAGCTAGGGAATATGTACATGAAATCAATCGAAATGACAAAGCTGATGCATCAGTTAAGAAGGTCTGAACAGACAGAACTTCAGGCTCACACTGCTCGAGTAAGGAACACTTTCCTTACCATCTGGCGTAGGAATCACTTGGATTCCACAGTGGCCATCTAATGGCAAACAGTAAAGCAGGGATACTATTTTAAGTAAGCAACACTAAAAATAAAATGGGAGATGCAATGAAAGGGGAAAAAAAGTGGTCAGTGATAAATACAGTATGGAGAATTTTCTATTTATAGTTTTAAATCTATTTATATTTGAAAGCTTTCATTTAGAGACACTGACAGGCAGGCTTCCACATTCATCAGTCTGGTATTCATTCAACTACACAGTATTTATAGAAATACACAAAGGCCAACAAAAATAATAAAAAGACAATAAAATTAACTTCTGTCACAATTTGGGGTTATCAATTCACATTCACATTCAGTCACACATAAACAAATTTTTCCAGTACTACTTTTACTCCATAAACTTTTCCCAGTATTACACTGATATGCATTTTGAATGCTCTCCATGAAATCCTGCTCCAGAAACAGGGCACACCGTGAAAAAACTAGTTCAACAGTTTGACACAGTCTGACACAATTTAATGTTCCCTGGAGATAAGATCTTCCGGGTGAACTTGCTGTGTGAGCTTCACTTCCCATACAGCTGAACCTGAAAACCAGCACAGCACATGTGATAGCGGGGCCATGGAGAACCTATAGAACATCAACTCAAAACAGGGCAAATCTAAAGGGCAGAAGTGAGGAAGACTCCGGGGACACCTTAGAGCACCTTCCAGTACTTAGAGGGGGCCTACAAGAGAGCTGGAAAGGGACTTTTTACAAAGATATGCAGTGTAAGGACAAGTGATGGCTTTAAAGTGAAAGAATATAGGTTTAGACTAGGAAGAAATTATTCACTGTGAGGGTGGTGAGACATTGGGACAGGCTATCCAGAGAAGCTGTGGATACCCCATCCCTGGAAGTGTTCAAGGCCAGGTTGGAAGTGGTTTTGAGCAACCTGGTCTAATGAAAGACCCAACCCAAACCACTCTATGACTCTATAATTCTATAACTGAAGAGGAAAGGATCCATGAGTGTAGGATGACTGCTGAAGGACTGATGATATGCTGGAGGAGAACTGCCAAATACCCTGCACAGTCCTTTCCAAAAATGTTGCATTTGGCTCTTCAGCAGATAAGGCATTCAAAAGGAAAGTGCGAATTCTCCTGTTCATCTCTGACACACCTCACAAAACCCACCTGGTTGAGCCTGGTTAAGAACAGGTCACATTCATGAACCCATTTAGAAAATGAGAGCTGAAATGCATGCTGCTTCTAGTAACATGGATGATCTGACTTTAGTTTCAGAGTCAATTGACTGCTTTCTGCTATAACTGACATCTGTTACTAACTCTGTTCATGAGTCAACACTGTTTAGCTTAATTAACCAGCTTTCCTCTGTACCAGCCCCTTCCCTGATGTATTTATCAAGGAACTATCTTATCATGTGCCGGGTTTCACTTTGCTAGCCTGTTCTGCTAAGACAAAGGTTCTCAAAGACACTTTTCTTGCTGTGCCTGTTTTAGTTTAAATCATTCCTGAATTCGAAATCCAGAACAACACATGAAATTTAATTCTGTACATTTTTCTACACTGACTGTAAAGTTTCCACGTCTCCATCACCTTCACATTACACCTATTCCATTCTAGATCCATATTTATCTTATCTGTTTAGGTCTGGAGATTTGCCTTGTTTTTACACAAGTTTCAAGAACTTTTGAAAATATCTTCTCTACTTTTAAACATTTGGGCTTTTTAGCCCAGCTAACTTAATTACCTACCAACCTCATGATCTTGTTTCCTTAATTTCACAGCCCATCCGTCTGTGAGACGGAGTGTTATTTATGACCTATGGTTGCTTATTCTTGTATAACATTTAAATGGTAATAAGTAAATGCATGCTTCATACAAACTTACTTTGTATAACCAACTCATCTACAATGTCATCGTGCTCCATGAAAACAAAATCTGAGAGCACATCAACATCTCACTTCAGCAACATTTTAAAGAAGAAATCATATTCACTGCCTGTCACAGCTTGCATCAAAGACAGTCAATGTCCTAAGTTTCCAAGGGATTGCATCTAGTAAGCCATTTACAGCTCTATTTCTACAAGCAAAATAAACATGTCCAAGAATGTTGAGGCCAACTGGCACAGAAAGGTGCCATGCTAATAAAGTCTATCACCCTCCAAAACAGGGTGGTTGCTTTCAGACTGCCTACCGGGAACAATCCCAAGATAACTTTCAAACTTTACCTGGGAATAGTTCAGGTAAGTTCCCGTAAGTACAAACTAAAACTAGGCCAGGGACAGTCAACAGTAGATACATTTAATTGCCAGGGCCAGGGCCTGCTTCTAGACTCCATTTAATTTACTAGTACAGACATGTCCATTGCAGGAAGACCTCTTCATGCCTGCATGGCCCTGAGTTCTTCATGCCTCTTTGTACATCTTCATTAGTTTGTCATTCACCCACCTTCCTTCTCAGAGACCAAACTAATTCTATTAAAACCACACCAGCCACAGCTTTTAGGAGAGTTTTCTCTGGCTGGATATATTCATCTTTGTTTTGTTCCAAAAGGGATTCTGAGATCTTTGTCTCAAGTTTGTTCTCCAGGACTGTTTTTAGTTTTATGTTTCCATAATGTGTCTTTGGTTTCACTGCTCTTTCCCCAGATAAGCTCTACCAACAGATGTGTCTTTCCACCTAAAGAAAATGAGTCTTCAGATTCACACACCTGCATCTTCCTTGTACCACTAGGAAACCAAGTTTTTGTGGCGTTTGGGTAATTTTTTCCTTTTTTCCCTGATGCTGGCCAACAATCTTATATTTGCTGTACCCAGTTCTTTAATCACATCCTTCTTCCTTCTCAGCCTCAAATCTCTACTTATCTCCATCTTATCCTCCTTTTTTTTCTGGTGCCACTCTTCTCTGAGTCATCTGTTTCTCACTTTTTCCTCCTGAGTTCTCCATCATAACACATCAGTCTTTCACTTGAATTCTCCACTACCAGTTAGTGCCAGCCTCTACGCCGTGATTATAGCCACATGTGGTCAGCTTCCTCAAAGACCTCTCCCTTCCAAGTACTATTTTTATATACAGCTGTGCATTCAGATCACCTCAACTGCCTCTTCTATTCCCTCGTGTCTTTAGCTCCCTGCCTCTAGCTCCATCTAAACTACTTGGATATTCTCTCTTTTGACTTCTGTCAGGTGACATTTCTATATAAAAATAGATCCTATCAGGTAACATTGAAGAAAGTAAACCTCCTTCTGTTCCTGCATCCAGTCTTGGTGTCTTCTCTGCTATCCTTCATTCAGTTCTGCATCATTGCACATCCTTCCTCATCTCTGCCTTCAAGGAAAAATAAATAACCCAGACAAAATGCATCCAGACTCTAAATTTTCATTAAATGCTGGCTTCCTCTGGCCACTGACTGAAAGGCAGTTATCTGCCTGAACTAAGCTCTCTTAGGTGGAAAGTTCTAGTTGTGATCAAAGGCAGAAAGACACTCCCATCTCCTTCAGCTACAAGTTTAATCCACTGAAAACTGCAAATTGGTCTTGCAAACACCAGGGAGAAAAAAAAAAAGGAAAAAAAAAGAGGAGTAATTACAATGTGCGGCAGGGATTCTTGTACATGAAGCTGTACTAGAACTTGAAGGAAAATGGATGCCTACCTAAGTGCAAGAAAATGAAAGAAATAGTGGGAGGAATTTCATGTCAGAGATCACAAATCTAGTTTGAGTAATCTTAATTTTCTGAGAAGAGGCTAGGTACTAACAAATGACTCCTCATGCTCGTGAAATAGGAAAAATAAGTTTACATGAACCTAATACAGAACATATTTTCAGTTTTCTGCAAAACTGGAAATTATTGCAGAAGCATGTGGCTAAAAAGAAAATAAAGTTCAAGGATTTCACAAGGATATCTTTCTGCAAATCAAAGTACAGATTCCAACACTTGATTATTCCCATCAAAATATGAAATAATGTTAAGGAATTGGATCACACATTCTAAAATGTTCTTTATTGGTTTTTTTTCTCCTTTAAACAACACAGATATTATAGGACAAATTATAAGGATAGAGCTTCAAAGAACATGTGGATGTGTAGGAACAGAGTACCAAGGAAAGTGTCATCTCCAGTCCTTTATTATATAATAAAAATAGCACTTTGTTTTGAGAATTGGAAGCTTATCAGTCTCACTTTCAGTGCAAGGCTGTCCTGCATATCCAGGCATGCAAGAAAGGATAAGCAATGAAGAACAGGTAAGCCTTGTGCCCTTAATGCTTTGGTTGAACTCCAGAACTTAAAATCCAGCAATGCTGCTAAATAAAAAAAGCACACTGAGACACAAACAGAAAGACTATGCCGATTGCTTTCATGTAAACAAGCAACGAGGCATCAAATTTAATTGTCAATAAATGGGAGGACTTTCAAAGATGCAAATGGACAGTAAATTCAGAGTTCAAAAGGTATATGGGGTTGGCCTAAATGATCTAATTGCTGCTGTAAATCTACAGTTCCTGAAAACGATGAAGTCTCCTTCACTGTTGTTAAAGACTTTGGAACATGTATCCACTATAAACACTATACTAATTACAATTAATTACGTTAATTTTCACTTATAATTTACGCAGAGATTCTCCTAAAATGAAGCTGGCCAAGAACACATCCAAAGAGGTGTTTCCTCTGCTAGGGCACATAAGCATGCTGTGGTACCTGGCCTCCTGATCCTGGATCTTGCATAAAAAACCTATTAAAACCTTTCTGACAGATCACAGTTATCTGTGGCCTCTGTTACAAAGTACAATGCAGAGTCTGATCCATAGACTTGGCAAAATAGAAAACAAAAAAGCCAACCCAAACCAACCAACCAAACAAACAAACCAAAACAAAACAACAAAAACCCCCAAACAAACAAACAAAACCCCAAAAAACACTCCACCCTTGAAATATTTTAGCTAGCCTTAAATTAGGGCAATTTTTTCCACTAATGATGCAGGCAAAGGTGCAGTCTCTGTTTCTGACCAGTGCTGCCATAAATATGTTTTAGAGAGATATATTAGAGTAAAACAAACAAAATGTATCAGAGTAAAGGTCTACAACATTAATTCCATACTTGACATTAAATGTATAGAGTTAAAACAAAGCCCAAACAGTTCCTTCTAAAACTTCAGAAATCTTCCTCCTCCCAGTGTTACTTTGACTTGTTTTGAAGACTAATTCTTTGCCAGAGGTGCTGTATAATTGTTTATGTCTCATCTATCCTGAAGTGGAAGCTGAGATTCAACAAATAAATATGCAAATATCTCCTCGTGGTTTGTATTTGTTAAATATAATCCAAACGTTTATTGAGATCCTGTTTAACAATTTCCCAATGGATGCATTTCTTGCAACAGATTAAATGACAATAGGATCAGATTTCCTGAAGGCCAATCGCAAAGGGTAGGAAACCCATGTAAAGAAATATCTGAACAAGATCCCAAAGATAAATCCTTCTGTTATGAAAAATACAGGATATAGTGTGCTTAGCAGGGAAATATGACTGACTGGCTCAGTATTCAACTACTTGCCACACATTTACATCAAGGAAAAGCATTTTTCCCACCAGTAGAAGAATTTAATTACATGGGATACAGGGAAAAGAAAAGAAAATCCATTGTGAAAGTCCTCTTTCACTGCTTTAGTCAAAGCGGATGTCTTAGAACATGTCAGCTGGACAAACCGAAAATACAAAAATAAGATTAAAGATAGTTTATCTTCACCTAGCAATCGGTAACTATGTGTTCCAGCCAGAGAAAACACTGGGAAAGCTACTGGAGGAGTTTTCCTTTGGCTCAGGGAACAGATGAGCAAGAGTTCTCCTAAGGCATTACTTACAAAGCCAAAAGCTGTTAAATTCAGCGGTGGCTAAAGCAAGTTACAGCACAGTCTGCTCCAGACTGTGTGGACGGAGCCAAGATGCAGTATAATAACATTTAGGGGAAAAAGGGAGCAAGCAGAGAAAACATACCTTATGGTTTTATCCCAAGCCTGAACCAGATCCATGGAGCTCTCTCAAGCCAGTCAGAATATAGATGTAGAAAAAGTTTTCTGCTTGAAGGGTGCTCACCTACAGATGCACAGGTTCTACAGTGGTATTTTCTAGTGTTTATTCAACCAAGTTTTCAGTTCCCAAATAATAGACACTTTCTTTGGAAAACTATGCCACTTGCCGTCATCAAGGAAGACTTTTCCACTCCAATAAATCATATCTTTCCTGTCATGCATTCTTTCTCAAATAACCAAATTTTTTCTCTATGTCACTTTACCATCCCAAACATTTTGATCAAACCATTCTTACAGAACTGCTTTCTCTGTGCCCCATTCCGATGTGAAATCTCTCACTTCATCTGCCCTTCCACATTTCTCCATGTCCATGGTTCACTTTCCTTTATTTTCTCAGAATTTCAGTTAAACCACATAAAATGGTGCATAAAGACTAGAGGGAAGTTTACAAAGCCACTGAAGTGAAAAACAGACTGGAATTGTGAATTAAGGACTGCTTTTTGGTCAGCTGTGCAGTTCTAGCTCATTACATAAGAATGAGCATAAAATCATTCTGCAGCTTCAAATAACTCCTATTTGTGTAATTTCCACTCCATTTAAGAATTAGTTGGAGCAACTGTACTGGCAATTTAAGGAAGGCCGACAAAGTTAAGAGGATCTGAAAAGTTTTGATACAATGACTGCAATATTATGCTAATCAGAACCAGGATTTAGGAACCTGGTTAGGATTGTTTTCTGTGAGGGTGGTGAGTCACTGGAACAGGTTGCCCAGAGAAGCTGTGGATGCCCAAACCCTGGAAGTGTTCAAGGCCAGGTTGGATGGGGCCTTGAGCCACCTGGTTGAGTGGAAGGTGTCCATGCCTAAGGCAGGGGGGTTGGAACTAGATGACCTGTAAGGTTCCTTCCAACCCAAGCCATTCTATGATTTTATGATCCTATAAGAACAAGAAATTACTTTTTCCCCTTCTGCTATTATTTTATGTTAAGTACTTTATTTCAAGGAAGCAAGGAATAATAACATTTAAACATAATTATGAATGCTAGTACATTTTTACAGCAGTATCGTGTTTAACCTGTCTCTTTCCATATGTGAAAGCTGCAACTACAACCAACTTTTGGAAACAAAGTACATCAAATCCTCCCACGCAGAATGGGAACACACCACGGTCAGCCTGCCATTTTCCCACTAAAGACAGAACTTGGAGAAAGAAGTGAGCACTTAGTTTTTGCTGCCAGCAAAGCAGGAGCTCCTCCTATAAATCTAAGTATTTTCCAATCAATTCTTTTTCAGAAATGGAATTTCAGGCCAGAAAAAGCACAACATCCTGTATCTCAAGAAAATCAGAGCTGGTGAACATCTGCACTGTGGCTACTTACCTGGAAATCTTGATGGGTTAGTACTGTCACTGTATTTTAAAGTAGCTCTACACTGAAAATTTTACTATCCTGTATGTCTTGACATTTTACAAACCCACTCTGTATCTGAAAACTAAGGCTTTCTGAATCAGCCCCAATCAGGGGGTGAGACTAATAGTGTCTATGGTTAGCATCTTAATATAAAGGAAAACAGAAATGTCAAAACTTGTCATAACTGCTCAATAGTATTCTCTCTCTGTACTGCCTATTTACTACAACTAAAGGACTATGACAAATTTTAACCTGACATCCTCAGAGTCAGCAAAAATTCAGTACTACTTTTCCTTGGTGATAGTCAGACATGGCAGCAAATATTCTCCTTAATTTCTGGGTGACATTCAGAGAAACCTGCTGCCTTTCTGCGAGGTGCACATGCATTCAAGCTACAGTCCAGAATACAATTCCCTCCTGAAATTGTATTATTTTACCTTTACCTCTGTTTGTTCTTTTATGTGATTATGAAATCAAAGAAGGGATGAATGGTTTTTAAATTAATTTGTGAAAGGACAATGAAAGATGATGATGGCTAGAAGGATGGGAATGAGTTTCTAACAGATCAAAAGAGAGAGAGCACTAATGAGCAGATGTGTCCTGAAATATTTCCTTAAATGCAAGCATGATGACTGTCTCAAGACTGATCCATTACAGAGGTCTGCCCATCGTGGTACCAGGGAAGAGCTCTCACTGACTCTTGTGTAGAAAGGGAAAACAGCAGAAGGAACCTCACTCGGTGGTTCACGTTTGAACTAAAAATAAAGTGGACTTCATTTAGTCCTTGTTCCCTCTGCAGACACAGGAGGAACAAGAAATTCAAGTGCTTGTCTCCCATCCTCCTGCCTGATGAGGATCGTGGGAGCTACAGCTGTTGCAGGAAACCCACGGAGAGCTCATGTCCTCCAAGGGCCAAACTCTGCTACTGCACTTGACAGAGCAGCAGTCAAGATAAGAAATATTCCCTGAGCACAGTAATCTTTTGTACTACAAAGTGAAGCCACTGAATAAGTTGCCCAGTAGATGACATAAGATCAAGGAATTAGAAACTAACCAGTATGTGCAAATCTACGGAGTCACTAGACTGTTCCCTTCAGTCACTGAGCTGGGCTGGCATGGTTGAGGCAGCTTTGTGACTGTAAAAAAAGCATTTCAGGCTGCCTTTCTTCTTACTTTTTTTTTTCACCATACAACTCGAACCAATCAAACGCAGATTCTTTTGGGGTTCTTTTCCTTTTCTGGGGATAGGGGCTTTTTAAATTTGAGATGAAGTGTTCTCTGTCAGGAACAAAATCAGCCATCAATCCTGACTGGCTGGACCTAAAATCCATTAAAAAATCTCTAGGATATATATGCGTTTTACTTTGAACTTCCTGCTAGATTCCATTTGCATTTGCTTGAGTAAAAAGTTAGAACTTCTCTCCCTGCCTGAGGGAACCAAAAATATTAGCGTTGATTAAATATTTATTTTGTAGCAACATGAAATCTATCATGCTATAAAAAATTATTTTGAATGATACCTCTTGAGCAAGACTGCAACTCACAGCTTTTCTTTTTACTAAGCTAAACATTCAAAAAAAATACAGCTGGTCCAAGAAAACTCTGTTTTGCTTTGGCAAAGCATCAGACAGCACCTTCTGGTTTGCCAACACAGGCAGAATCTTATCTAACTGTGGGATGTGCTTGGATTTACTACCTATTAGTAAAACTCTTAAGAAGCACTGAAAGGCTCCAGCCCTTTTTACGTATTCTCAGTCAAATCTCATTAGCTTCATGCTCTCAGTTTGCACACAGAAATACAGCAGTCTTTTCCCACCTCTTAGGAAAAAATTAATAGGAGAGTGTTAAGTCTCATGTTACAAGGACTTCATTACTTTTACAAGCCATGCTAAATAATTAAACTGCGCTTGTCAAATAACTGATTAGAGAACATTTTGTGCTGTAGTGTGTTTTTACTATCTGTTTACCTCAGTTGACAAAATAAAATCATTCACAGAGTCTCCTGCACAACAACTGAGATCTTAAATGTGGAGTGGAGAAGACCTGTGGAGATATAGACTCAAAAGACTATATAGACTCAACAGAGAAGTCTATATAGGATGTGATTAAAGAAAGAGAACAGGATTAAAGCCACAGATGTGGAAACTGAAACAATAGAACCAAAGCTTGCTCTGAGGATGGTGCTGAATGAGAATGACCTAATAGCAAATCTAGCTAGTACCATCTAGATCTCTAGCAGCTTCTAGACAGGCTTTTGACCCTTGAAGTGTGCAAAACAGCAGAGAATATATATTGCTGAGAGAGATTAGGACTAATAATATTCAGCCAACACTGACTTTTCCAATCTTTAATTTATTTTCTTATCCTTATTTTCACAGTAATATATTGGGGTGGGGTGGGGAGCCTTTGACTGGTGCTATCAGCAGGGTGCAGCCATCCGAAATATTCTGTAGTCACCAGGATCCCTCAGGTCTGAAATAGAGTGGCTATGTGCAAAAGGGCAAAGGTCAAACAATTAGACTAGCAACCTACCCCTCCACCACATCCAAAAGGCAAGGCCATTTCTGTAATGTCAAAAGAAAAAGATAAATTCTGACACAGTGCATGTTGTCCTACCTGCGTCTCTTCTCCATAGGCGGGTCTCTGGAGCCCATTCCATCCAGTAAGATGACCCACACAGGCAAATGAAGCAGATGTAGTCAAACAAACAGCTGTCACTCCTGCTGATGGGAATTAATCTGTTTGGCCAACCTGGCAATTTTTCAGATGCACTCTTCTAAAGGTTACTCAAAACCAAAAATTGTACAGCTGCAAATCCCTTCTGGTAGCATCCAGACATATGCTGTACCAGCCTGCTGCTACCAGAGCCTCATCCAGTCTCCCAGGGCTGCAGCAAACAGCAGGATCTGCTGTCCTGAACATCACTGTGATGTTCAAGTGGGACTCTGTCAAAGAGTGCATATACGCAATCTGCTATTTTTTTAAATGTACTAGTCACCAAAAGCCACATTTCCATTAAGCAGGAGAGAACATTCCTGATGCTCCCATTCTCTCACGGCAGCAGAATTTCCCTGAATCGACACTTTTTGCAGAGTTATGTAACAGTGAGCACAGCACGCTTGACTCTCATCTGAGCAGACACTACGAGCACAGTGTAAGCACCAGGGTACTTCTTTACACTGAACTGTGCTCCAACCTAGCATGTAGATTTAAAGAATTTTAAAAACTGTGTATCTATTTCTTGGAAGAGAACAGCAAGTTGCCCATGCAAAGTCATGGATTCTTGTATAGAGATTATTAAGTAAACAAAGTGCAGGAAACAAGATTGAATAGCTTTCAAATGCAGTAAAACTAAGCTTTTAAAGCAAGTGCAGTTCTTCGACAGAAATAATGAATTTGGGACTAGCAGTGCACTGGAAATGAGCCAAAGGAACTGCCCAGACCTCAACACAACTGCTCTTTTCTGTCATCTGGAATGCTTTTACAGCATTCATTTCCTAACAGAAAGAAATGCCAAGGAAACCCTCAGTGATAACCAAAGTGAATTTTGCAGTCTTGTGTGCCACTGTCCAGTAGAGGCACTTCGTCTGTGGTAGAAAAGACTGTTTTCCTTTACATTAAATGACTTAGCCATGAGCTTTCACATGGAAGGAAAGAGCAGCAACATGATGTCTCAAATACATTTACTAATGGAGAGGGCAATTTTCTTCCATGGCACTGCCTCCTCCACTCCTTTTCAGAACTGAAGTATCCATTAAGAGTGACTCACTGGTTGCAAAAACACGTGAAAAAGAGACATCCTGAAGTTTGTTTTTAAATACTCCCCACAGTCAGTATTATGGCTATCAGGAATTTGTGAAAACCATAGGTATGTAATATATTTTCAAGAGACATGGTGCAGAAGAAACTTCATACTAAAAAATCACAACTATTATTGCATAGCAACCAAGCAAACATGTTTGATTCCTGACTAACCAAAGTCTTCTCTCCTTTCACCACAGCCATGAATCCCTAACTACTAGCAAGGGTAATTAACCTTTTTTAATCTTTTTCCAGCGTCTTGCCCTCTTTCTCCTTTCTCTTTCTTGGATGTCTATGAAAGCAGGTGGAACCTCCACATGGAGGGACACGGACTTACTTACCTCACCCACCTTTGGTTTATCAAACACAATGGTATTTCTCTTCTCTACTTCAGTTCTCCTATTGTTTTAGTCCAATATTTTTTCCAATTCAGGTCTAGGCTGCCACATGTAAACCATAAGTACATGTTAGTCCAGGGAGAGAGAGCAGTAGGGATGGTCAGGTACCAAGTGTGCACTACCTGCTGTCAGGCTGGGTATCAGGTATTCTGGAAAACAAAAACCTCCAATATTCCTAGGCTCACTCTTGAATTTACCCTGGATAATTTTACATAAAAGCTTTTACATAGGTCTTTCTACAGAGCCAGAATTACATGAAAACTTTCCTGAATAAGCTTTTATGCCCACATACGGCCAGGACAACTCAGCTGTTCTTCCTGTCATGCTGCTGTGGAATTACATCGAACATTCCTGTAAAAAAAAGCTATGCAACCTAAGTACAGTAGGGTGACATAATTCTGAGCTCAAGTTGATGGATTTTTCCATTTGCAAGATTTTGCACACTAATTCCTGATTAATTTTGAACGTTGAAATTAATGAGCTTATCACAGTAACAAGAAGGAGCCAGGGCTATTCTTGTTCACCACAGTGTTTTGTGTTTCTTCTAGTATAAAATTACTTTTTCACCAACTATTTTAATCTATTTTCTATTAAAAGGATCTGCTGCCTCTTACCCAGTAAGACAAGAATACACTTCCCTGTAGCTGAAGAGAACTGAAAGACAAGCGTCCTCCACTTCTCTCAGTATTCCATGCAGGTCCCAGAGCCAACATACAAGTTATTCCTTTTTCGGTTTTGGGGAAAGAGGATTACTTTACCCTAGAAATTCTATATAATCTGCTAAAAATGTCCCCCACCCTTTCTACTTATATGGATATTAAGAGTGGCTATAGAAGATCCTGTGTTAAAGACAATGGAATTATGCTCACTGAGGAACTGAAGAAAATTCTGAACTCATTCAGGACTTGTATCACATAAGGGATTCAATAAGCATCCTAGAATAATTATTATTTTTCACTGAACACAATAAAAAATGCAAGCTACTAAATAAATCAGGTAAAAGATTAGAAGACTATGCAGAAGGATGTGTTTAAGGGCTGATCAGCCAAGAGCAGGAACTGGCTCAGTATTGGTCCATAGGACTGAAGCACACAAAATGTACAAGCTCAGCAGCACTGAGTACCCACCACAACAACTCTGCAAGGATCTGCTCAAAGACTTTTCAACCTTTCACCACTGAAACAAGAGTGACCTGCTCCACCTCAGATTTTGGAAATTCTGTGGTGGCCTGTACCACATAAGAGTCTTTGTTGGTAGATATGTGGATTTAAAAGGCCTGGAGGAACTCTTATGATAATCTGGTCTGACTTCCTGCCTGGCACAGCCTGTAATACCTCATGCAGCAATTTCTTTACAAAGCACAAGAACTTGTAACTCTACTAGAAGATATTTCAGAAGCAGATCTAATCTTGATTTAATTACTCCAAGTGATCTACCACATTCCTTTCTAAGCGTTTCCAATGGTTAATTACACCCACGGTATCGTTATTCCAGCGTGAACTCCTCTTCCTTATCTTGCCATGTTTTTGTCTGTTGGAGCCCTATCCCATCTCCCTACACTGATATTTTTAGATACTAACCACATCACACCTCAAAATTCTCTTACCTGAGATAAATAGTTTGCCTGCTTGGCAAACCAAAACAGGGATTCCTGAGTCAATCACACAGCATCTGCGGTGGTGTATTAGAGATAGCTTTTGACTAAAGAGACTAAAAGAGAAATTTAAATGTGAGGGGAAGGCACCGAACATCTCATTTAACAAGCTTTTCCAGCTTCTGTAGCACCCATTTGTATGACCTGGAAATCTGGGATGAACAGCACTGTGACCTGCATATCTTCATTTTTAACCTAACTGATAAATTCCAGTTCAAACCAGATCAGTAGTTACCAAACACTACTGTTAACTTAGAAAGAAAAAGATGGCTGATGGCAGGTGGTTTTCTACTGCCCATATGTCAAATCAAATAAAAATGACCTGGTACTTCTGCAGGCAATGCCAAGGCAGAAATCCAGGAGTGAGCACTGTATACCCTAAAATACTTCCAGCTGTGGCTCTGGTAAACAAAATAAGTAAATTTCCACTACTGCTGTCATGCTATATTACTTAGGCATATTACTTAGGTATTTGTATTACTGTAGCATTCAGAGGTTCCACATAAGGCTCCCTTGTGTTAGGTGATCAACTACAGACGCAGCAAGTTTAATTCGTTTTTGCAACATTTGCCCAGTGCTTGCATGGCTGAATCCTGTTAAAGAGACAGAAGGAGGACTTGTGTCCTTCCTGGATCATGGATGCTGATGAGATCAGTGTACAAAGACCGCTCAGAACTGGAATTTCTTCTGGCATTTACTAAATCCCTGTACTACCCATGTGGTTCTCAACACATTATAAAGTTCCTTAGCTTCATTAGCCCTGTTCCAGAAGGGTTTTCAGTCCTTCCCATGGACTGGGTGAAAAAAAGCAGCATCTTGCTGTCTCAGGGATGTATTATATAAGCACACACCTTTGTAGCTGCAAATACATGCACATACTCTCCATGTACTAATACAAAGTAAAGATTGCAAAGATAGTCTGCTATTTACACCACCATTTGTTATGACACCTCATTACTTTTTCACAAAGCTACTGTTTTTTCCATTAATACTTCACATTTCTACTCACTTGTGGTTTCTAGCAGTTTATATTTTGCATAGCTTAAATGCTTCTTTTTTTTTAAGCCTCCCTCTTCCCTGTTCCAAGAATGCCCCTCTGCAAAATGGGAACACAGTTTATGCAGATGTATCAACTTTTACTGATGTCAACAGGTTTTTAAAAAATTTTGTTTGAACATTCTTCCATTTGGAAGGCATTTGACTTGAAGTAGGTATACAAAATCCAGCTAACAACTCTGCAAAATTTTACTTTAACCACTGATACAAAAAACCAAACCAGGCAAATATGGGAGGAAAAGAAAACAATAACCAACAACACTTCCCTTCCTTGGAATCCTGAGAATGGCTATTATAATTGAAAAGTTACCTGTGACACAAAAGTAATTATATATTTTTGTAATGCTCTGGACAGGTTCATATCTCAGCTGCCTGTCAGAACAACTTGCTATTGTACACCTGGCTTTGTTATTCAACATAGATGCTTCATTTTCTAGGTGACACATCACATGAAGGTCAGCATCCTCACTAGCAATGGAAGAAATGGAAAGATAAAATCTAACAGCTGTTGCAGTTGGTAATGTATTGAAAGACCTTCTTCTGTCTTTTGCCCATCTAGCAGATGATACAGAACTCATTTTCAGAATGCAGCTGAATTATGTTATAATTACATATTATATGGGAAAATATTCACTCCTAGACTCCTTTATTTATTAACTACATAACTCATAAACTCTACCACCACATCTTGAAACCCATAAATCTGTGACCAAGCTACTTACTTGATCAGCATATCCCCTAATACTTCATTTTCAAACTGCAAGAAAAAGAAGATTTTTCATTGACTGAGTAGTGAAAACTATAGCATCTGCTGAAAAATAATTACCTGTAAATTCCTTACAGGCAAAAAGGAGTTTCCAAATCTATGAAGGCATCTTATTAAAGACCAAATATTGGTTCAGTAACAACGACAACAAGAAAAGTTAAATGTCATTAGACTCATTCTGCAATACTGTACTCTTCCTTTTTTGTGCTTTGACATACTAACCCACACTGAGATCTACTAGTGAAATGCTGAAATTTACTGGTCTAGGATATAGCCTAAAATGCTGAGCATATTTGTTAAAATTATCTCAAGTTAACTTGAATATCTTACCGAAGTGGAATAAAAAAAAAAATCTTACCTTATTAGAGGTTCATTTTCTGTTCTTTCACTGAAAAGAGTAAAGAAATCTGAATTAAAGATCCATTTGGTAAAAAGAACCTTCTGAAGTTACTATCTTAGTTTCACTTCAATTAATACCAAAACAAAAAGGTTCTTTTTACATAACTGCAGTAAGTCTCCGTTATTTTGCTGGGTTAATCATTCTCAACACTCTGGAATGGAGGCCTTTATTTATCTGCCATCTTAATTAGCTGTTCTGAACAAATATTTCAAATGCTTTGGAAATATCAATACAAACAACTGATCTCATCAATTCATCACCTAAACTACAGGCCGATTAGGCACACACAATAAACCTACTGGTTTATTTTCACTTCAAGCTATATTTCATGAACAGTATTTGTGCTTGTGTTGCCATTATTTTTATTGGACACTTGATATTTTCTGTTATAAGATGGGTTTGCATTGCAGTATGCCCAATTGAAGAGTTTCTCAGCCTGGAAGGTTTTTTAAAAGCAGCTATTTTCTGCTCAATGGCCAGACAGGTAGGATCAGTGGCAGTTTAGAAGAATGAAAGCATCAAGCCATGTCAATAGACACCTGCTTCAACTCAGCCACTCTGTATGACACATTTGTCAACAATTTACCAACACACATGACAAAATCAAAAAACAAAAAAGCTTTAAGAATATTCTGAAAAAGTTCAGGCATAACTCAGAACAATCAATGAATGTTGAGGCCTGCACAAATATTAACTAATCTTTCATTTCTTTGTGAGTTTTGTTCAGTCTGTTACAACCAGGGAGAACTATTTGCAAGCATCAGCATTATAACTGGGAATTGGATTCTGATAACTCTGAAGTAAATGGGTATTTTTGTCACCAATGCATGCAAGAACAAAATCACACCTTTTCTTATTTCATTTTCTAAATTAGCATAACATACAGCATGAAATAGAAAACAAAAAGCCAAGTCTAATAAAATCTGACAATTATTAGCAGTATTGGTTGAAAAGCAGAGAAAATCATGCTGAGTCACAGGCAAAGTATCTCAACCTCTAGCACTTTCTGTACACTTCATTAGCCATCAGTCAGTATGGTTAGAGATTTACAGATGAAGGGAAAACAAGGAGAGACCTTGTTCATCTTTGCCAAGGACAAATTCGAAGCTTGGCCTCAAAGCATGCAATCAACGCAATGGTTGAAGAGATGAATTCTTTGCTCTACAGTGAAAATACTGTGATTTGGGGGACAGCGGGGTTAAAACAGAGTCTTCCAGGAATGAATCTATCAATCTGAGGGAAGCAAAGCTGAAGCAAATAGCAGAAGTGCCCCTTCCCTTCATTTAGGGTATGGTCACCTGATATTTTTGAGAGACTTATAAAATTAGACTATTTCACAAATGGAACAGGTAAACTTAAAGAGAGACTTTCCTGGAGTGCAGAAAATCATTAGATTAACCACCCGTTTTCAGAAAAGGCATGAGATCCCATTTCTATGAGTCAGCTTATGAGAACTGACATTTACAAAGTCTGATTTCCCACAACAGAGTATCTGCACATGTGTACCTTTAAAAGAAGAAGAATAACTATAAGGTCATGCAATTACTTAGTAAAACATAAAATCCTCATAGATTTAATTTTTCTCCAGCTCCTCCTGATAATCAGCTATTAAAAACATGCACCAGTACCAGACTAGTTCACATTTACCTGTCTGGCTTTAGGTGTGGGTCACCCACAAAAGGTAATTTAAGAAAGATTTTGCATGCAGGAATGAGGGGACAGAACCAGTAAGTATTTTATCACTGGATGCTATGCAGGGTTTCAATAGGATTGAGTGGGATTTATTACAGCACGAGCCAAATCCTTCTTACTTTTCTCATGCAAAACACCCATTGAAGCTAGACAGAGTGCAACTGAGGACATGTTATATGTCTCGTTCTCCATTACTCACCTGTCACAATACTACTGCGGTCCACAGCACAAAGTTTATGGGACCAGAATGGTTCTTTCTGGGAAGGGCCAAGAATGTCTTACAGACTACCCTCTTTTAACCATAAAGCAGGTACAGGAGCAAGTCTGAAGAAGACTAAAAGCCATCCTGGGCTTGTGACAAAATCCATAGCTTTTAAAGCAAAGTATTTCTATGCTAGAAACACTCACAGCACAAGCTGCTTTGAAGCATATTTAACGCATCCTACATACTTTTAAAAGAAGAATGAAAGCTTACTTTGGCAGGGTTTATGACTCCCAGAAAAAAAAAAAACAACCAAAAAAACCCACCCTAGCATGCTTAAAAAACCAATTTGCATAAGTTTTCCTTATCTGATCTAGCTGTTGATAACAGGACAAGCTATAATGAGGGCCATGAGCACCTCCTGTCACAGGTTCTCACGGGCTCTGCTGCCTGTCTAGCCTGATGGTCTCAGTAGGCATTTGTTCAAGAGGACCCATTACTATCTCCATCAGGTAGCAGGAAGCTTCTAGCCTCAGAACGTCTGGCTTCTGTCCAAGTGGAGATAACCTCCACTCCCGTGTGCCCGAAAGAACACTGGATAAGTGAGGTTCAGGCATTCAATGGTCCCTGCAGAAGACCTATCAGGTTTACTGTCTTATCTGCCTCGGACACCTTGGCAAAGAGTTTCAAATAAAAATATATCTCCTGTTAACTGCTTGCACTGACTTCATGCTTAATGCATCCTTGCATAGATGGAGGGGGAGAGCGCTACCAAAAAAAAAAAAAAGTAAAAAAGTGAGGACATTTACATTGCAATATTCAGATGTGTCATTTTTCTAAGCATATGTCTCTTTACAGTAAAAACTATACTTGTTGCCAGTCACCAAATGTGTTAATTTTGGACAGACTCTGGGAGGATTCTACCAGACTGCCTCAAAGGCACATCAGTACCATTAAGTTCAACTAAGTAGACAACTGTCCATACTCAGTGACAAGAGGCTCTATAAATTCAAAAGGATACTTACCTTTACCATTTCAATTCAGGTACCAAAACAAAAGAAAAAAATTGTATGTCTTTTTTCAAGTTCCACCTTTTTCAGAACAACTTATGAATCTTCTCAGTTTTATAAATACTACAATTAACACTAAAAAAACCTACTGATAGAGACTGTTAAAACAATGTACTTTGCTACTGAAGCTGTTCATGATTTTTCTTAAGGAAGACTCACCACTGACCTGTTGATCCACAGAAACCAATACTGCTAAAATGATCAGACAGCAGAATAGATGTAGATGAAAATTTCCTACTTTAACACACAGAAAATTCCTGACCGCATGATGTTGTACATATAAAAATGTTCCTTTTTGTTTCAGTCATTATTGTTTCACCTTTTTTCTTGTATACTGTTTAGCAGAAACTGAAAAACTGAAGATACTGAAAAACTGAAGATACAGAAACACAACTTGTCATTAACTAAAATATGGGTTTGATCCCTGTGAGGAATATACCCAATTAGCCAAGACAACTAATTTCCATGTGATCCAACACTTATCCAGTACACAGTAGAAGAAAAGACATCCCGGTGTTCTTCAGAAAATTTAGATGGAAAGAACATATTCTGCCTAAGTCTTTGAATAGATATCAGATTAGGGATGAGAGCAGTACTTTTCTTCTTATACTTTTCTTCTTATCCAACCAAATCCCATTCATCCTATTAAAACTTGCTTTCAAGCTCCTGACACCCGTCACAGACATCTTCATTTAGGGAAAAAAAAAAAAAAAGTTTTAAGTCCTCTAGACAGATTCACCACCACCCCAGAATTTTTTTCAGTTTACTTTTTAAGTCCCTGCAGGATGCTCTGGTGTTCAGAGGTCCACAAAGAGACTGACTGAACAAAGTAACTGCAATTTCCTTTTTCACAAAAGATCCCAGAAAGCCAACCAGGCCTGAAAAAGCCAGAGTTCTCATTCCATCAGAGCCAAGGAAGGAAAAAGAAAGGGGTGGGGGATGAGCAATCCTGACCAGGAGATAAATTCATTCTTAAAGCTACTCCAGTAAGTTTGGCTTTCAGTTCTTCTGTTTAGCAGCTCCCAGTAAGAATTAAAAGCATGTTAGTGGAGGTGGAGTAAAAAAGAACAAAAAATGCAGAGGAAAGAAAAAGACAGCAGGGAAAAATCTCACTGACCTCCCTCAGCAAACCTCTTCCTCAAATGCAAGGAACTCTGCTGGCACAGAAATTTAATTTAATTCTTCCTGCCCCACCAGTCTTGACTCAAGGCCATTTAATTTCACAGTTCCAGTACTTGCAGTAGTTAGCAAGTTGTGCCATGCACTCTGCAGAGTGAAAAGCCATGACTGCAGCATGCCAAAGTCTCATCTGTGACGGGCATTCCCAGTTCTGGAACTCTACACAGCATGCCTTGGATTGCTCGGTGCTGCAAGGCAGCAGATAGGCCTGTGTGCACAGTCTAAACTCGGGGACCTAGGGATGCATCCTGAGAGTGTTTACCAGCAGTACAATGCCAATCATAATCAGCATGTGGGTATGTGCTCTCTGCAGGATAAAAGGGCAGAAGAAAGCCTGTGTTTACATTGGACAGCAAAGACAAGATCATAGCCGGGAGGCAGAAAACTCATAAAATAGTTCCATTTAAAGCATACATACAGATTAAAAATTAACCACTGTTGCCAAAAAAACTGCACATAACCCCACCCACAGCTATACCTGCCTACGCAGGGACTGCCAAATGCAAGAGGAATATGTGCTCTGTGCTCTGCTGCTTTGCCAGCATGATCAGCCAAAAGCCACCATCTCACATCTGCCCTGCTCCCCAAGAAAGTGCCCAAGAGTCACCATTTATTATTGCTCTTGATGACTAGCTGTCACAGAAATCAGGGACTTCAATGATTTCTTGGAATCTAGTCCTCCTCCTGGGTCTAGGAAGTCTTAAATTTCAGCCAGGTAGCTTGACCCAACTGTTCAGAGGTGGAATAATGTGGAAACAAAACTCACCACTGTTACTGCTGTATGCTTGTTGAGACCATACTAAAGAGCTAACAACTCAAAGCTGCTTTACTGAAAATGCTACAAATATGCTGTCCAGAAGCTATTATCCTCTCCAGCAAATGATGAGTCCACAGACAGTAACGTCTGCAGTCCTGTTTTTCCAGCATTTCCATTACAATTCTCTGTTTTAATGAACAATTAGCAAGATTAAATACACCTTGGCTAGAAGACCTTCAAGTTCTATTACAGTACATTGTACTTACATTAGAAATGTTAATGTCACAATTCTTCTTGACTTTAAAAAGTACAATGATAAATTAATTTACTTCTAAAGTAAAAACCATACCAAAAATAATTGTTTAAAGTCTTCAGACCTTTTCCACTACTCTTTATAGAAAAAGTACATTATTTATGCCATTAAAAGGAAAAGCTAATGCATTTTTGTAATGTAAGAATTAATTGAATTCAAGAGAATTAAGCAGATCTCAGAAAAGGGCAGCTATTCTGTACGTAATATAATCATATGCCCTAAACCCAATTATTTTCTTCCTCTGAAAGGTATTTAAGGACGTCATCTCCGTAGGGCCTGGCCCAGTGCCACGGAAAGCACAACGATGCACACTGCAACTGATGAGAAACCCTGCATTCCCCTTAGGCTTGAAAACCTTGCGTAGGTCCAAAGACTCAAGCGTGAAAAGCATCAGGATGTTGAAAACAAGCCTTCATACATATTTTTAAACTATTGATATTCATCAAAACTTAAAAAAACCCAACCAACTAATAGTCAAATCTAAGGGGAACCTTCAAGCTTTATATGCAATGCATGACGATGGTGAAATGGGAAGTTTTGGAAACTCAGGGGCATTCATCCCATGTGTGTTTAACTATATACTGCAACTATTGGTGGAAGTCATCACTTCTGAGATTGATGGTACAAACAGCACCCTGGAATTTTTCTCCTCTCCTCCGCCAGCTTACTGAAGAGGAACCCAGCGAGCAGATAAGCTGAGGCAGCCAAAACAAGGTTTCTTCAGCCATTCAATCATCCTGAGATTCAGACTGCTTTACCCCGGATGCCTGATTTTAATCATTGTCCATATGTCTGAGTAAGCACAAAGAATGTACTGTAGAGATGAGACTTAGACCTTCATATTTTTTCTCATAAAGCATCTTTTTCTGCTTATAACGACCCCAGCAACACGTCAAGGATTTTCTTAATTGTCCCTGGTTTCTCTTCTATGTGATGGCCGAATTAAAAAAGCTAGTGTCTTGAAGGATAAATTTGCTGCATAATATCCCCAGCCAGTAAAGTTCATTATTGAGTCCTAGAATAAAACATGACAGACTTTGTTATGTTATCTTTTCCAGGGTGTCACTACCAACCCAACACATCCTAGGACTTAATAAAGCCTGGCTGCCTCCAACTCATAATACATCCAGGACATGTATTTTTTTCCCCCCACTACTTTTTCTAATAACTGGTGCTGTTCTATTCTTCTTGGGATGGTGGATGACAACCATCACACCTGCACACTGGAATGCAGCTGTCAGGGTAATTCCATCCAAAATTAAAGCAAGTTCCATGAAAGCACAGGTTTAATTCATGCATCTAATGGGGGAAAAATATGGTGAACTGGTGTGTAGCACATTAACAGCTTTGAGTTTAGGATCTTTTTTTGTTACATTTCTTTCTTCTACACTTTTCTACCTGTATGGCACGTGACCTCATTTAAGTCCTATGTATAGCATGTGTCCCAGTAAACTGTCCCAATGCAGTTCAGAACTGTGGCACAGACTGCATGATTTGAGCAAGAAATGTCCTTAAGCTCTCCATCCATTTTGAAAGCTATGAAAGAATAAATAAAATGGAAATCTGACATGTGAAAGTCAGTGAAAGCAAGCTTAAAGAGAAGAGTTATTTCCTCTTATTTACTCTAAAGATTTTAAGGTGTATTGTACAACAATGCTGTATAACCATCAGGCCCACAATTCTGCTGGGAAGTGTTCTTCAAATGGCAGTTTTGGTTGCCTGTATAAGCAACAGACAATGAAATAGAAACATTTCTAAAAAAGGGCTTTGGAAAATGTCTCCCTGTGCCCAAAACATAGAGCAAATACAAATCTTCACTGAAACTGAGTTCTGTTTCATTAGTGTCTGTAGCTGCCTAACTTCTCTTCATCTTCTGCAGAGAGGTAGTGGAAAACATTGTTAGTGACACTGACATCATTTGCTAGTGATAACCAATGATGCCTAAATTCAAAATACTGCTGAATCAAGGTTTTCTGGCTAAGCTAACAGGATAAAAGCCTTCAGAAATTATATTTGCTTTATTTTCTGGAGCTAAGGTCAAGCATGTTGAAGCTCCAGGGGTCTTTTTTGAAAGGTGGAATAGGGCTAAACTCCAATTAAGAGACAAACTGACAGAGTAAGATATTTGTTTAGGAGCTATGTCATAATGTATCAAAGCCAATCCATTGGAATTGCCTTTTGTGTTTATTTCTACCAAAGGAAAACAGAAGAAAAAAATCTATCAGAGTATTCAGATTCAAAACTGGATTCATGCACATTGAAAATCTTTGCACAACTAGCAGGCACGGGGGAAACCGGTACTTTCCCCACTTCCAATGCTCCATAAAAAAGGCTTCATTTACACCTCTGTAGTTTTAGAAAGATGGTGGTACTTGCTTGTTTCTTCCAGTATATCACAGATAATACTCAGCTGCTGGGTTTATGAGGTACTTGCAATTGTAACTCAACAGACAAATCCTTTGTTATAAAGAGAGAACAAATAATGGGGATTTACAAAGCTATAATTATACTGAGAAGGTTTATGCGTAAGGATGTATTAAAAGAAATACTATACGCAAAATAACTTTTTAAAATAAATCCTCTGAGCATTATCAGCACTTATAATAAGGGCTCTTTTACCATAAAAGGGATTTTAAATGCATGTCATCCCTAAAGGATGCCCGCAGACTCTGCCAAGCTCTCCTACGTAGGCTGAAGTTGGTAGCATATACCTGTTTTACGGTTAGCAAATGATGATGAACGAGCATAGCAAACCTTGAGCCCCAAACAAACCACACTAAAGGCAGATGATGTACTCCAGCAACCAGCCAAAGCATGTCAGCTGCTGCAAGCCTTGGCAGTGGGTTGGGAGCAGAGAGCGGGAGGTGGAGCATGCAGTGCCACACGGTTGGGTGCACAGCAGGCACGAGCAGAACCACAGAGTGAGGAGCCCACTCCGGCTACAGATCAGGCTCCTGGAAGAACACCAGCACCTGAGTGACCACCAAGGACAAAGACCATATTCTTGCCTTTGCACTGGTCCTTCTGGTCATGAAAGGCACTTGGACACACAGGAGTGGGATGCCCTAAACCATGGGGCATGCAGCCAGTATTTTGGATCTCCTGTTTCACCAACAGCTTCCTGAGGACAGGTGTTCCCAGTGCACCAGAGACCCTTGGCTGGTTGCACAGCATTCCCCAGGAGACCCACTCCAGTTACAGCTGTGCCCTGAGGATGCTTTGAAGCTGGCTGCCAGCCAGCTTCTCCCAACAGTGAGGAAACACAAAAGCAAAGATGACTTCAAGCATCCCACCATCTGAATTAAAGATGATATTAGGTTTCACTTCAATATATTCCATGAGAAGAATGTAGCTGAGAAGTTATTTTACTATATGATGCAACTTTTTTAATTTAGTTATCAATGGCCACAACAGTTTCTACTCTTGTTAAGTCAGAATGATTTCTACATCTCCTCACAGTAAAACATTGAGCTGGGAATCACAAAATCAAAACATTTTGTATAAATTTATTCTGAGATGGTTTTGACCTTACTGGCTTATTGGTAAACTAAAATGGGAGAATCTGACTGTTATTCAGGAAAATATAGTAAACAAAACTGGAATTACTTTCCCAAACCTCTTATCTAAGATCAGTGATTCATTTTCCTAGCTTAGATAAAATATTTGGTTATTGGTATCAGTAACATGCAATTCTGTATTGGATTTCTAAGGTTACACCTGAACACATTGGAACAGTTGCTAGCGCAATGTACAACCAAAAAAAATTGACTACTTTATTATTAATTGCTTTTATGGAGACAGGCACTATAATTAATTAGATGGTTGAGGGAATTCCAGATCCATGCAAAAGACATTAGTTGCACTTGTAATATGTTTCCCATGTATAACCCTTTTTTTTAATATACTAATTACAATGTTTTCACTTGTGGCATGGATCTCTGAACCCTTCAGGGCTGCAGGAAGGCAGTGTGACAGGAATGTACAGGGAGGAATAAAGTGGTAGGAGGCACTTGGAGCAAACCCAAGGTGCAAGGGGGCTGAGTGGTCCCAATTTGAGCGGAGGGAGGAATGAGTAGCATCACCTCTACTACCTTTCCACATCAGCATAGAGCTAGTGATGATAGGAGGTGCTCAAAGCCCACTGCAGAGGAGAGGGACAGGCAAGCAACCCAGGGTAAATAGGGGACAGAGGCAGAGGTTCATAGACTTCCAGCCTAATCCCTCTGATGTACAATTCCATGTCCATAGGCAATATTAAGACACAAAATATTCTACTTTCTCTCTTTTCCATTTCATTCAGAAAACATTTTCATACTTGTTTAGTTTCCTGCTTAAATGGATGGAGTTCAAGAAGTGTTTGACCAATGCTGTCAGGCACATGGTGTGATTCTTGGGGCTGTCCATGATCCTTGTGGGTGCCTTCCAGCTCAGGATATTCTATGATTCTATGACAAAGTAAGTGAATATTACAGCTAAGCTACAAGGAATTAGAAATTCACATTTTTAATTTTACAAACTAGAAAAGCTTTTGCTACATATAATATTTCAACGTTGGTGTTTGATCCTGAAATTAAAAAAAAACAATGTGAGATTTTTGTATTTGGGATCGGTCATATGAACTACGTAATGGAAAAGCTCTATAATTTATCTGAATCATTATTTTATTTTGTTCTCCCATGGTTCCAATTGTTCATTGTTAATTAGATCCAGCCACAACAACTCATTGTGCAAAAGGCATACTCTGTTTTAATCAAAATCTTGGACGGCATTTTGGATGGCATCTTTAAAAACTTGGACAGAACACTCTGTGGTTTCCTCACTGATGAAGAATCAAAATTATTAACTATGATCACATCTTCCAGTGGATGTTGACACTGATTATCAGGTTATTTTGATGAGCAGCTGCTGTTTCATGGAACTATTTTAGATTTCCTTCTGTTTTGTACCTGCTTTCTTCATTCAGAACAGTAATGAACTGAAAACCTGACCCATAGGACACATCCATGGTGAACTCCTAAATAATTTTTTAATTTCCATTTTCTGCTGTACAGAAAGTGATGCTGTAAACACAAAATATAATTGTGACAGTCTCATCTATTTGAAATCAAATAATTTTATTTATAACATTCAAATTATTTTCCCCATTTTTTAGCAGTTACAAGAAATGGCCAGTGTTTGGGAATGAAACACATGAACAAGCTCATGTTCATGGTCTATCTTCATAGATGTATTTTGGTGACAAGGTATGGGTTCAGATTATCCTCACAGGTAGTTACTGATGACGAAAATCTGAAAAATATTTCCTTGGAAGAAATAAACACAGCACACCACTTTTCTTTATCGATATATAAATTGTCATTCAATGAAACTTTTGATTTTGGTGCTGCTGTTTTAAGAACCCTTGCCAGGTTTTACTTTTTGCTCCATCGGATTTAGTTATTTCTTTTATGTCAAGCCACTTAGCAACTTCCTTCCTGCTGTCTCCCCCCACTACAGCCCCATGGAATCACAGGCTGACAAACTGATGAGTTTGCTCTTAATCACCTGTTTGTAGCAGCTCCATTACCAAGTAAAAGCAAAAAAGGAGAAAGCAGCATCGTTTATCATGTTTGTTGGCACATGACAATGGGATTGAGCACACTCTCAGCGAGTCTGCTGATGACACAGCAGTCCTGTGGCCAGCACAATGGAGGGAAGGGATGCCACCCAGAGGGACCCTGACAGGCTTGAGAGCTGGGCCTGTGCAGAACTCATCAAGTTCAACAAAGCCAAATTGCAAGGGCCTGCACCTGTGTCAGGGCAGTACTAAGCTCAAATATAGGCTGGATGGAGAAAGGATTGAGAACAGCCCTGAGGAGAGACTTGGAGGGGTTGGTGGATGAAGAACTGGACACAACCCAACAATGTACACTCGCAGCCCAGAAAGCCAATTGTGTCCTGGGCTGCATCCAAAGCAGCGTGGCCAGCAGGACAAGGGAGGGGATTCTGCCTCTCTCTGCTCTTGTGAAACCCCACCTGAAGTATTGTGTACAGCTCTGGAGCTCTCAACATAAGGAGAACTTGGACCTGTTGGAGTGAGTCCAGAGGAGGCCATGAAGATGATCAGAGGGCTGGAGAACCTCTCTGATGACAACAGGTTGAGAGAGTAGAGGTTGTTCAGTCTGAAGAAGAAGTTCTGGGGTGAACTTAGAGACCTTCCAGCATCTAAAAGGAGCCTACAAGAGAGCTGGAGAGGGACTTTTTACAAGGACATGCAGTGACAGGATAAGGCAGAATGGCTTTACACTGAAATAGAATAGGCTTAGATAAGATATTAGGAGGAAATTTTTTACTATGAGGATGGTGAGGCACTGGAACAAGTTTTCCAGAGAAGTTCTGGATGCCCCAACCCTGGATATATTCAAGACAAGGCTGGATAAGGCTTTGAGCAACCTGGTCAAGTGGAAGGTGTCTCTGCCCATGGCAGGCCCCTTCCAACCCAAATTATTCCATGATTCTGTGATTCTATGGAATAGTCACAAAATCAATGTTGTAAGGGCTGTAAAGAGAAAATTACAGGGGATTCTATACTGCAGTATAAAAATTGTGAAATATAACACGCTGTCCAGCCATCAGTTATTGCTGTTTGCCTTCCCCTTGCATTAATACAGGCAATAATAATACAATTGTTTTATAATAAATGACATTATATCATAAATTATATCATTTAACATAAAACATAATCACATTGTATTATGTAATTTCAGATAGATGTAAAAATCTGTTTGATTTTAATCTTCTAACTTTCTCAGACTATTTAAAGCTTTCGAACACAGTCTGGAAGGAAATCTAATAAACTCAGTTTGCACATGCAAGTGGTGATTTTGGATGCCTGGGCATTTCTCTGACCAACTGAAATGTCTTTAATGGAACCTTGTTTCCAGCAAGAACTGAATACCATCTTTCAGATGTTTTAGGTTATGCACTCTGAAATGGCCTTATGCCAAATCATGAGTCACTTTTGAAAATCTTAGATCCTGTATCTAGTATCAAAACCCAGCAAAAAATAAATTCCTTAACTATTATCAGAGTAACATTGTAATTTGGAGAAAATGAAAGATCAGTTTGGTTGGTTTCTTTCCTAAAGAAAAACAAAATACAACAGCCAAGGTTTTTAACTGGCCAGTTAAAACCAACCAAACAAACAAACACAAAAATAAGCCTCTTTCTTAAATGGAGGAAAAATATTTTAGATTGCTGACAAATTGAACAACTTATTTTTGTATTTTAGAAGAAAAATCATAATAGCAATAACAAAAGCTTGTCTCCTTTTTTTTGACATGGTACATAATGCTACATCAGCCCATTTCAGCACTGTGCCTCTAAAAGTCTAAACAAAACACATCATATTTCTATCACTGAATATAAATGTTAAGGATCAAAATTCCCTAAAATTTACCTAGTAAAATTATCATAAGTAGCAGTTTCCCTGTTTGCAAGTGCTTGCACAACACTCAAAGAACTGACATTTCAAAACTCTTACAATTCTACTTTGCCCTGAGAAAAGACACTGAAAAGCAGAGACTGACAGAACAGCATCCTGTTTCCTTGTCACACAACTTTTATATCCGTAATTCTAAGCAAGTTCTGTAAAGTGACTGACAGACATAAAGTCTCAGGGGAAAAGAAAGCTCAACATAGCTGAAATTGTGTTGGTTGAAGGCTACAGCACGGCAGACAGCAGCTCTATATGCCAGCACAGCAGGAAAAAAACTCAATTGCTTTTAATAGACAGGTGTTTAGTGCAACTAGTGTAATCTGGAGTGACATTTTCCCCTGTCTATTATGTAAGCTGAAAGCTAAACTTGTGCTTTTATACAGTATACTGCCTATCTTCAACACACTGCCTTATCAGCTTTCTCCCCATTTTTAAGGTATTTTAGTAGCAAAGAAGGGGGGACTTACATCTTTGAGATTCCTTCTTAATATCCTATTTTCTTCCAGTCTCTGTTCATGTTGCCACACAAGACAGGCTTCAATAGGAACTGTTCTTTGTTTAGTTAGCACAGTTCATATTCTATGTCTAAAAATCTTTCTAAGAATTTTAACTCTCCACAGAAAATCATTTAAAAGGCAAAGAAAAATCCAGGATATTCAAAGAAAATAAAAAATCAAAAGGAGAAACAAAGAAAAGATGTAATTTAAAAACTCAAGGGCAGTCAATCCATTTTACCAGCATCATTCCCTAACACCTCTTTTTCATAATTTCACAAAAAGAAGTGAAAAAGCAAGGAAATGGGTAGTTAGAGACATCACCATTTTTATATCCCAGGCTTCTTCCAGAATGTGCGAACATCTACCTTCGCAACAGCAATTATCCTTGACAAGATTTTCAAAATGGCACTCAGCAGCAGCTTTAGAGAGACCAGGAACTGCCCACAGAAAGAGCAAAACAGATAATGACTGACTTGCTCTGCTAAAACAGGAGTTTATGACTCCAAGATACTTAAATTAATAATTCTTTTCCAATCTTTCTGTCCATCTATCTACTGTTACACACCTCTGTGCTGCCCCTGGATAAAGCTAGTATCTTAATCAGTAATCCTTTCAAGATAGCCAGCTCCGACAGACTGACTTGTCTTTAATGTATTTTGATAGACAAATAAAGCTGTCTAAGTGCCAAGGAGTCTGCATATTTAAGATTCAGTTCTCAAAGAAGCAAGTGATTAAAATCTAGTGATTTTGCAAGACAAGTTCATAAGGGCTATAAATACAACACATAGCATCAAAAGACCTCACCAGCCAGACATCTGAATACCAGAAGGAGACACAAGGCATAAAAGAAATCAAACCTTCAAAAACAGCGTACCAAATTGATTAGGCACCACAGGAAGAATGAGTGTTACAGGAGACACTTTAGTGTGTATGTGTGCCAAACATGTTTATGATTTATCTTAAAAGACCTGTCTTGCATTATCCTGGTAGTACCAGACAGTTTATGATCCACCTGCCTTCCCAAAAACTGTGTATCCCACAATAAACAACACTGCCTCCATTAGAAGAATGTCCCTTCCAGGTACATATCACCTCCTGAAAAGGTACTAAAAATGTCCTACCCCGATCCTTTCAGAGCTGGATCATGAGCAGGAATCTCTGACTTTCCCAATCTGAAGCAGAAGCATTGAGCACACATGCACAGGCAACACTGCAGAGCTTGTTGGACTGCCCATGGGTGCAAGAGAGGTGCTGGCCACTCACCCAGCTCTACAGACCACAGTGCAGTCTGTAAATCTCCCCCTCCCTCTCAGAACTGCATGTCTGCTGAACCATGCCACTGATGCTCCCCCATGCATCTGACAGAAAGCCTCCTCCATGGGAAGCCTCCTGCCAGGAGCACCAAGGGGGATGTGAGGCAGCGGTAGGCACCTCGCTCGCTCACTGAGCACCCGGGCTGCCGTGCCCAGGAAGTACCAAAATCCAGCTCTCCCCTGACACAAAACCCTCCCTTAGGCACAGCAGAGCCCATGAGCGTCCCTGTGAGCCATCCAGACATAGGATCAGAAAAAGAGTTTGGAAAAGCCTTACAAGAGGACAGAAATCTATGAAACTGCTAAAAGACTCACTCAGAAACCTCAGGATGCTCATGCAGGGAGCAGTGACTTGAATTTAAAATATAAAATATACCATCTACCCTATACCGGACCACTGTCTTTGTTTTCTATTGAAATTTAGTACAGGGGCTGAGAATACTTCCCGTGCCCATTAGCTGGAGAGGGCTGTGAAACCAGCAAAGGTCCATGCTCTGCCTTTTATCAGAAAATAGATGCTGAATGAGACAAGCAATGGGAAAAAACAACCTTAAGCTCAGAACACAGGGATTTTTTCCCGCATTACAGCACAAAAAACACATGGCAGAGGCGTTATTTCCATTTAGCTTTCTTTGTGTTGGTTACTTCTTTTATATCAGACAGGTGTCGAGCTGGTGAGGCTGACAGCCATCATCATTTACCTGGCAGACCCCAGCTGCAGGGAAGGTCTTCACATCACAACAGTGCTGCTAATATTTTCCCTCTAATTATTTTTGCTCAGTATTCCATTCTGCAGGTCAAACACTTCAAACGCTTAACAGAGATGCCTCCTCCTAAAGAGAATTATCCAGAAAAACTGCAATTCAGAATTAATAAAGCCTCATGACTTTTCTACAGAGGTTTTTTGAGTCCTAGATGCAGAGGAGAGTTTTTCATTTATCAGGCAGCAGAAAGGGAAGGGCTTTCTACCAGATGATTTTGAAATTCCTGGTCAAAGGTTAACTTGGTTTTTAACTTCAAAGTACAGAAAAACTTGGAGGTTGAAAGAATACAGTAAAACTTCAGAGGGATATTACCAACCTGAAACCAGGCTATGAAGGCACGTAAAGCTGCCTTCTGTGCTACATCTTTCCTTGCTCTTGGTTTCACAGGCAGTTCCTAAGAAGGGAAAAGGCAAAGTCCGTTTGGGAAAGTTTAAAATATAATCAGATTTTTCTGGCTGGCAGCACCAAAGGCAGAAAGGCAGTTTCACTAATTAAGATCTGAACTTCTGCTTCAACTTCAGTTTTTCGTAATGTTACTAGATATTTTAAAATACGGTACTCATTCATTGCAGGGTGCAGCACCCGCAGGGCAGTGAGTAATGGTTTTTACTCTTGCTTCAGTACTGGCAGCAGCATGTTGGACTGGAAAATGAACCTCTACTTCCTATCTATTTTTATAATCAGTTATCTACCATCTCCTTAATTCTTACCCCTATATGCACACTAGAAACAAAACATTTAAATCTCAGTACTACGCTGAAATACATTCACAACACTGACATTGACAGCTCGCCGGCGACACTGACTTGTAACTGAGGACAGCTTTTGGCCCCAACCAGTACATCTGTAGTCTGTATGAAAAATTCATGAGCTAAATCTTTTCACTTCTTTTATAAATAGGAGACAAAATGAGCGAGTCATCACTTAGTCAGCCAGGGAATGATTCAAAACCTAAACCTAGGATATCATGTTAAGGAAAGTAACTGGTAATAGATACAAAGTATATTTTCTTCCCATAGCAGGAAAAAGGACAAGATTAAGTTACTCTGTTTTATGCTATTTTTTTTTGCTGCTTCCATTAATTGAAAAGGTAACAATACCAACTAAACATAGCAGTAAGATATCATACACAAAATAGAAACCTGTAGAATTATAACTCCAGATATATTTTGCTGCAGACCTGAAATCATACATGTTACTGAGTTCTGGTTTATTTGCAAGCTTTCCTGTTTCTCTAAACACAAACATTACTTCTGCATTTTGTGACTAGCTCTATATTATGAGGTGATATTAGCTGAGGAGGTGACAGCTGGCAGGAACTTTTGAATCGAAGGGTCTCTTTCTAACTGATACACACAAAGCTCTGTATTAGCTCTCACAAGATGCACTGTTTACTAAAGGTGATTACCCACGAGTAAATAATGAGTCATGATATCCTTAAAAAAGCAAACACACAGAGTTAAAGAATAATTTCTAACATGGGTAAACAGAAGGCACTGAAAATTGAATTACTTAGGTGCATTCGTCCTAATGAAGTGTTAAAAATCAGAAAAACTACAGAAAATAGACATAATTAAAAAAAATACATTGGAAGATCTTGAAAAGACTGTATCTTTTCATATGACTGTAAAGCACTATTTAGAGACATACCAATAGGTAAATACAGCCTTAAATATATGCAGGTACAAACTGAAAAGGAATTTTTATTTGGAGAACACAACACAAACAAGTCATGGTAATTTTGTCATTGTTGATGGATTAGTTCTCTATCCTTACAAACAATTCAGACCAAACATATTGGAATTCAGGCAAGAAAGCAGAACTGCAAATTTAACACCATAATTATAATAGGGATGCAAACTGCTCATTTGTATTATATGCTATCAGATTACTTCCTAGCACTTTGGGAATTTAACGTCAGGAAATGCATCTCCAGACGATCACCAAGAGTGGTGAAATAGTCTCTCCTTCATTATTGCTACTTCCATATGCTTCTTATTTCTAATGCTACCTTATACATTTCTAAAATCACCACTAGGCTCCAAAAGTTCCTCAGGGGAGTACGATGACAGAATAAAGATTATGAAAAATAGGCTTTTATCATGTCCAATATTCACCTGTAAGGATTTTGCCTAAACCAGTTTGCTCCCAGCCATTCTGCAGAGCCACCCAGACACCTGTGAAGCTCATCAGCAGTTTTAGAAGACAAATTAAATGGAATCTAGTAATCCTTATGACTTTTCAGCAGCTGAGAGTGGTGGTTCTGGAGTAACAAGAAGAGCTAACGACCATAAAGATACTCTACGGGAACTGTGACTTTTCTTTTAGTCTTCTTAAATACTTCCTTGTAAGGACTAAACTAGAACAAGCTGGATTCTTAAAAAGAAAAATAAAAAAATTAAGAACAATAAGGAATTATGTGAACGTAGGAAAAACCAAGCACCTAACTTGCTTTCTTTGTGAACACTGTTGTATTAGAAAAAGATCCAGACTGGAAGTTGAAATGGATGTTGTCCAAATGTTAGGACTAATGCTCTTTACTTGACATGCTACATTCTGAAATTAAGGATGCCAGGATATATTTGAAAATTTCATGAGGATGAAATAGTTGCTTTAGATTTCTTTGCACTGAAAAGAACTGAAGTTCTACCATGACACCTCCATTCGAACCTGAGTATGACCACCCTGTTTTTGGGAGTGCTGCACAGTTCAGGTACTAAGGAACTAGAGCAAGAAAAGCTGGTAATTCTGACATGGAGACAGGGGTGTTTTTCCCCCTTTCTTCCCTGTGTACTTCTTCTAGCATTGGTCTTGAAATGTAATCTCTTGTGCTTTGACCAACCTGCAATCTTCATATATTTAAGTCATGGTTCAGGGTTTTTGAGATTATGTGATTTTAAATCACAAGTTTCTCAAAAGCTGTTGTAACATTTTAAACAGCATTTTTTTGAGAAGAACCAGACAGCCAGTGAAATGGCCAGTCAGAGCATGGATCTCACAACTTGCCCTGCAAGTTTTCTAAATTACAGACACACTTCTGAATCAGGGTCGCATATAACCTGCAATTCTGCAAGGTCCTCCTCCTTTTCTGGCTCACTGGTGATTATTAAGATCACTGAAAAGGCACCAGGTAGCTTTAGCTGCCAATGTTCATAATAAGAGAGATGGCACTTCTTCCCTGACAATCCACAAACCTTAAAATACTAGCAAAAAGAAAAGGAGAAGGAAGAAAAGAACAGTGCAATCAGAGCACTTCAACTAAAGACTCCTTTAGGGCACTTCAACTTCCAGTCTGAAGCTTAAAGGGAAAATTAAATAAAATCTAAAATGTCACACAGCGCTTACAAGATTGCATATGCTTACTTAAGGCAAATACCACTGAATCCTATTTTTGCTGTATCTTGCTTTATATTATTGCATATGTTTAACTAAGGAAAAATATTACACTTCAGTTAGGAAATACTTTAATGTATTTTCGTTTTTCCTTTCCATGGTGTAAATGGCCCATATTCTCAATTTTGCTATACTGGAGTTAAATTAGGTCAAAGGCATTTAGTGTTCAAAAACAGATCACCAAAAATGATCATACAAGAGGAGACTTCAGTAGCTGCCTATTCTTCATTCTACCAAAGTTGTATCATTCTCTAATACACAGCTTCTGATGCTTTACACAACTTAATTTCTATCGACCACTTCCAGGGGGATAATACCATCACACATGGACCAAAGTCTAGTAAGTACATCCCCTTGTTAAAATTTTAAAAACTCTCACTTTTTGCAGTTACCTTTTACCAATACTTTCAGACAACACAGGCATGGTCACTAACAGATGTATACAGACACTTTGCAGCCTTTACTAGTGTAATTTTCATTTCACGCTCTCTATTATTTTTCCAAATCCTGCCTGAACTCTTTCCTGTTTAATCTCTTCTGGTTAGGAAAAAAGAATAAATAATGAGCAGTACACAAAAGGGAATGCAGTGTTCTAGGACAGGGCTTGTATGAGCTACAGCAAAATGGTACAAAACTGAGAAGTGCTGGCATGGCTGTAGCATGACACCATGACCTCTGTTTACAGCCACAAATTACATCAGCAAAGTGACAGTAATTTTCTCTCTCTTTTTTATCATTGCTGTGCCTGTCTTCACTTCACCGATTCTAGTTACTTCCTCCAATTTGATAACGGTCTAACCAAACACATACTTCTCCTACACGTCCAAGCAGAAGACCCAATTTTACTGTCAACACAGCCAGATCAAAGCAGCTAACCTGTTATGGAAACAGTAAGGCCAACACCCTAATAATGCCCCAATTTCTTCTGTTACCCAAAGAGATAAAATTATTCTTAATTAACAATGTGTAATTCAGCAGAAACGTAACTTGAACATAAGTGTTGACAGAAAGTGAAATTCATTGACTCAAAAATACAATGCATTTAGTCCCAGAAATTCAGCTACTGATCTACAAAATGTTCAGAAGATACAAAAATACGTGCTATGCTGCACATCCAGAGATAACAGAACAGTACAGTATCTTAATTCAGTAGGTTTTGCTCTATTTGTTGAATTACATAATGTTGATTAGAGGACATCAGCTTGGATTACAAAGGGAAGAGCATTAATTGCATTCAGTATCAATACTGCTGGCTAACTGACATATAAAAGTATTATGAGCCTTGAGTTGTCACAAACTTTCATCAAGTTTTTCATAAAGATATCAGTAAACAAGAAATGAAACAATATTGAACAATGAGATTCCACATTACAACAGAAAAAGGAAAAAAAAAAACAAAACTAAACCAAAACCTATGGTAAAGACCTGAAGAAAAACACATAAGAGCATAGTATAAATTTAATCCCCAAATCAAGATATTAGACTTGCCATATACACAGATGCAGATGGCTGGGCATACTGATTCCAAATTTAGCACTGTAAATAAAATTACTTCCATCTTAAAAACACACTGTAAGCAGATCATTTTGCTCACAGAACTGTTGAGCTTTGGAAAACAGTAAGCTTGTATCACCTACCTTTATTTTTGCCTTTCTTGATTCTCCAGCCATAATAGCTACTGAAGACAATCTCATTAAGTTTCATTTTGGAGTCCTGACCCCTGATTTAAAACATTGCAGGAAGATGTGCATTTATTAAACATACATAAGGTTGATTGAATTTCAAAAATCATTTTTGGGATCATAGCTTTTTCTTTCTGACATATCACTTCTGGGCACTACCTAAGGTCATAATCTGCCTGTGTTACTCAATGAGACTTTTTCACATGGAAATGAGACAGTAATTCCACCCCTTTGATATTATTAAAAAGGTAGCTTGGTCACCACTAGGAACATCATTGCAGAAAACACATCCAAGTAAACTAACAGTATGGTACCAAAAGACTGCTGGCATCTGCTGACTATAACTTAGTAGCTCAGATTTGCTGTGCTGAGACAGAACATGAAGTTCTCTCTAGTGTGACACCAGACATCACTTTTTCTGACTCAAAATGCATCCATCAAAAAATGCAAAAAGCATGCAACAAACATGAATCCCCAAAGATTATCCTCAATAAAGATAAGCTCAGCAAAAGTTAAGCGTTTAAACTGTAAGTTCTGATCTGCCCATCTGCTTTCCCCACTTTGCCCTGCTCTCCAGATGGGAAAACAGGTGAGGTCTTGAATTACTCATATGTAGCTCTGTAGTTTTGCCCACACCCTTCTTCCTGTTACACCATCACCCGAGTGTTGTGAAATCTGGAGCTCCTAATAGAGACTGCAGATCTTAACTTCACACAGCAATAGGTAAAGCTCAGTCCTATTCTATCATATGCCTTGCAACATCTGCCAGGTTGAATCTCTCAAATTCTTCCTGCCTAATGCTCTTTCTGGGTTTAAATATTTCTTCTCTTAAAGAAGAAAAAAAATGACACTGAGGTTTCCACAATCCTAATTTGCAAATTGTTTCAAGCTCTTTTAGATTAGATTGCCTTCCAAAGCAAACACAGTAATGCCACACTACTCTCATTTCCCAAACACAGACCGCCTTAACACTGTGCAGGGCTCACAATGCCTTTGCTTCTTTCAGCTGCCCATGTTCACACAAATGGCTTTCATTGACTCCAGGAGATCTTTGAAAAAGTACGGGACGTTCCACTCATACAGAGCTATTTAAAGGAGAAAGACCTAAAGAAATATCGACAAGATTAGGCATGATGTATCAGGAAACACTTAGCAACTAAACATTAAAAAAGAAAATCAGACTGTAGATTTGATCTTGTAGATCTGGGCTTCAGTGCTAAAGGTCTCCCTTTACATATCTTTCTTGTACCATCAAAAAATTAATTCAGCTGCAGACTTGTGATCATCAAAATGGACTACAGCTATATTTATACATACACATTTTAGAGAGGCTGAGCTCAAGTTATAACTTGGCTTGGAGCTGAACTTCACAAAGAGGAGTCCAAACTTTTTGTCTTATTGCACAGTATGCTTGCACAGACAGCAAGCAATATCCTGTCAGCAATCCAATTCCCCTTTTCCTTCAATCTCCAACATAAATTGCTGATAAATCTTCCTGCTAGTGCTGAGAAAACCAAGTGTGTAAAAAATATTGAGAAATAGAATTTTTTCAGGAAAAAGGCAGCCTGTGCTGTTGTTGCAAAACACAGGTTAAACCTTATATTAGAGGCATGATTTTCCAGCTGCCATTTGTGGATGAGCTCCATCTATGAGCAAAGGTAAAGAGATGTTTGGTACACGCCTGGCTGCCAGCCAGTGTCCACACTGGTCCCCACAGGGCTGCCTCATGAGTAGGTGTAGAAGCAATGGGAGAGGGAAGATTGCTTGAGTTCAGGTTTTGTGGCTGCAATTCCGCCACTTTCTTGCTCTCAGAACCTGGGTTTCTTGCTAGAGAGACACGTAACCCTAGAAAGAGATCTCTGAAAAAGCACTGGGAGCCAAACTGGACAACAAAGGCCAAGGCAGAGGGGAGGCCAAGGGTTCACAGCATAGTCTGCTTATGTAAATTTGGCTTTTTACATTTACATTCCTATGAGCAAAGCATAATCAGACAATTACTACTAAACAGCAGGCAAGTCCTGGCTCCTTTTTAAGCCTATGATTCTTTCTATGGGATCAAAGGCAATGATCCTGAGAATGGGCCTCTTGTGTGCAAAGGTGAGAGCAGGAATTCTCTAAGTTTTAAGTAAGCTCATAACTCTGATCTGTGCATGGAAAATGCATTTAAAGCACCTTTTAAAGTTACAGAGACACTTCAGTTGTTTGTGTAGACAGAAGCAATATGATTTGCTCTGTTAACTTGGTATGAATTCATAATATTTTTTTACTCTCCTGAATTTATTATGCACAAGCCTGGCAGACCAGCTTAATTTGAAAGTGTGCTCTACACTTTCCATTGGATGAATCTACCTTAAATTATTTGGTATTTCACTCAGTTCTAACAAAGTGAACTACAATTCTCTTTCAAAACCTTCTCAGATAGTTTCAGTCAAGGAAAGCCTGAGGTTGGAGAGGACCTCTGCAGACTGTCCAGTCCACCACCCTGCTCAGTCAAGCAGGGTCTCCTGGAGCAGGTTGCCCTGGAACACGTACACCTGCGTTTTAGTATCTCCAAGGATAGAGATGCCACAGTGTCTCCGGGCAACCTGTAGAAGGAGTCTTGCTATTTCTGCAGAAGTAACAAAAAAATGTTAGGGGTTGGGCTGTTTTCTATATGCAAAATTTTAAATTCTTTTTCTTTCAACTACTTGAATTCTATTCCTTGGAACAGAACCTGTAACTTGGCAAGAAAGGACCTTATGACAAGGATGAATCCTGCTGGCCCTGTGAAAATAAAAATCTAGTAAGCAAAGGAAAATGGGGGAGAGGGGCTTGCCTAAGTTTATCTGTGCTTCACAAACATTTGTCGTAATACTTGGAAAAAAAACTTGTTTCATCCAGATTCTTGAATTTACCAGCTATCAGGTATTTCAGAACATGTGAAGATATCTGAAAACAGAAGGGAGCACACTCTATATACATATGATTTTCCATATACATGGCTCCATGCAAGGAAAGTGGCACTGAAGAGAAGCCACCGCAAAGCCAAAGCAAGGAGACTTATCCATGTCACTGCAGGCAGGATGGAGAGATGGAGATGGCTAGCTCAGGGAACAGCTCTACAGAGATGATATGACCAGAGCCCTCCCTCCCTCAGGAATTACAGAATCCAGCACTTTCCTTTCCCCAGGTCATGCTATTCCCACTCATGCCTAATCTCCAAGCACAGAAAACACTTCGCAAAACTAAGAGTGCTTTGATATAAAGCCCCTTGGAGAGATAACAGTAGAAGATCCTTCTGCCTCGCAAAGCATACTCCCACCATGCACCCACTGGAAAGTCGTGGCCAGAATGGCTGCAAGCACATTCCCCGCATCCTACCGTGAGAGCGGCAGCGGGTGAGATTCATATTCCCTGGGCAGAGGATGAAAGCAAACGGGCTTCCTAGGAGGCCTGACTATCAGAGCAGTCTCTGGGTTCTCCCAGAGTTCAATGCAAATGAAGACAGCTGCCATCAAGATGGTATCTTGTGCAACAACCTACTCCGCAAGGAAGAAGGCTTCATGCATTTCAGAGGCTAGAGAGGCTATCACCATTTTTGTCCAAGTCTAAAAGCACGTGTCGGTGCTCACATACACACGCAGCAGAACTGACAGGTATGGGTGCCAGGGAGGGAGATGCCAAATGTCAGTGGGGCTGGGGACAAAAAAAAAACAAACCAAAAAACTCAATTCTCAGTAATGCAGAAAGTTAAGAAGGCAAAAGCACAGGTTCTGGCCAACACAATGGCAAGCAGAAGTCCTGTCATTGGCTTATCCCTCCTGGTGGCAAGAAGATCCTGTAAGCAGGAACCAGGCAGCAGACGACTCCAAGTGCAAGCCACTCTGCCAACACCAAGAGCATGGCAGCTGCCTTCAACATCAGCCAAGTTCAGCTACTGGAGCAACTGACAGGACATTCTAAGGGGAAAGAAGGTCAAGGATGCTATCTCCATGTGTAAGACTCTTCAGAAAAATGAAATGTCTCTAGCATCCCTCTCCCATTTCTGGCAAAGGAGAAAAGTGTGATGTACCTGAGGCATGTGACTGGGGGCAGGGGAAACAGGACGGGCAAGAGAAATGAAGAGAGCTCAACAGTTTGCAACAATTGAATGTGAAGTTGGGTAATCAGGTTAGATATCTTCGTGGTGCAGAGGTGATTTTCAACTCAAAATTCACAATAACCAGTGACAAATTACTGTTACATGTGTATAACTCACAGGCAAGGACCACATGCTCACAATATTCTGTGTAACCAACTGCATTCCCTGTGATCTGATCCAGTTTCCTGGTTTTAAATAAAGTTAAGAGGAAGTGTAGTTTTCAAGCATGACTATTATTACATAGGGCTAAGCACCCTGAAAAGTGAAGCATTACCATCCATGGACTCTAAACCTTAGTTTACCTGCATATATTCAAAGACACCTAAACTAAGACTGCATATCAAACCCTAATTCTGGTATTTCTTCTTCTTTCTTTAACCTTCATAATCAGCAACTTCTGCAGTTAAATAGTTGATCCAAGTCCTCTGGCCCAAGCTATTTTATTCTGGTCACATAGAGAACTTCAATAAACTAAATCACTTCAGTAAGTCACATCAGTGAATCGGGCACAACAAAAACACATGCAGTTCAGCACTTCATAGGAAGTACCCTGTGTTTCAGATACAATTTTCTCTGTATTTGTAGAAATAAAATTATAAATTAAATACTTAATGGAAGCAATTACTTTGGTTTAAAAATTAAATTTATCAAAAATACTCTACAGGGAAATATTCTTCTAATGCATATGTGTATGGTGATGTATATTCTGGATTTACATAGATACAATTCTGTACAAACTCTTTCCCTGTTTATCTAACTGGATAATGCATATCACCTTGTCTTTTTTTAATGAGAAAAAATGCAGTATGGAAAGTAAGACACCTAACATAAAAGAAGGCTCAAGATAAACCCTTCAATTTCCTGAAGTGAGGAACAAAGTTATTTTAAGCCTTACACATATATGCTCATAATTATACTTTGAGGCACCTTGCACACAAACACGCCACATCTTTTTAAAAGATGTATGAAATACTAAAAATAAAACAGAGCCAGGGACAAGTTAATAAATTGCAGGAATAAAACTATTTTAATGTGAAGCTAGAAAACAGTATAAAGTCACATGAAGGTAATCCTACCTGTCAAAAGCTGCAAAAACGTAGGCAAGTGGACCAGGAATGATTTTCTGCTAAAGGTCAGAGGAAAAAACCAATGCTAAAGAAGAAATAGCTTCAATTTATTAGTGCTCATTCTTTCCACTGGTAGGAAACCAAGCAGCAGCAGCAGCACTCGATACCTGCCGAAGTACAGCTGGGCTGCAGCACATGGCAAGGAGCTGGCATAGCAGAATCAAGAGAAACAATGCATAGTCCTGAGTGGGAGGTGTGGAGTTAACAGGATACTAGAGGGGGGCCAAGGTGCAAGACTAATTCAGTGGAAGAAAGATGTGAATGTCTACAAGTAAAAATGTAAGAAAGGAAAAGGCCCACAGTTCAAGAACATTGTACAGATGTAGATAACGACAGCAAACATGACACATGACTCAAGGAAGCCAGCTTGCAGTGGTGATGAGAACAGCTCTTCTTACCCACAGAAGTGTATTTTTCTTGTGAATGTTTTGGAAATGGTTCATCCATATGCATGTCACTAAGATATCAGTTAGTGAGCAATTGTTCAAGGATCCAGCTACTTATGTAGTTGACAGATACTTCTAATTTTCTTCAAAGAGCTCCTTTATTTTCCTACACCACAGCTGTTGCAAAGAACATCTTACTCTCAAGCAACACTGGTGCTGTACCTGTGGCATGCAGTTCATGCCAACCAACTCCCACGAAGTACTCAAGAAGACACTCAAACTTCAGCATCAAAACAGGCAAAAAAAATTAGCAGGTGAGCAGAATGAACTTCTACCCAAGATAAAACAGCAATCACTGTGTATGCATACATACAAGTGATTTGGTTCTACATGTACCAACTTCACTCTGTCCAGTAAAAGAAAGACTTACATTTGGTTTTAGTTTAAATTCGCTTGATGAGACATCGATCTTCTTGCTCTGTTTTCTACCTTACTATTTGGCAGCTTGACAAACAGTCCTTTTATTTCTTCCAATGGAAAAACAGAACCCTAATTTATTGGGTTGGGTTCACCAGAGGACACAGAACAGTTCTGTAGTCTAGAATGATCACACTGCTTTCATGCGTATAATCTAATTATAACGTAAGAGTATTTGCCCTTTTAGTTCATCAGTAAAAATTACGACAGCTTCTGTATATTTAAGACAATTGAGGATATACAGTACTTTTTAAAACTGTGGTTTAATCTTTTATTCTTTGACTAGTTCCCTAGTTTCACAGGATATTTAATTTCTAATAAGCTACAATGGGTTAGAGTAAAATGAGAATTTCTATGACCAAAAGCATTCAAAATGCTCAAGCTAACTTTTGTATTTCAAAAACTATTTTATTTGCTTTCAATTTCCTCCTCTCTACTTGCAGGCTTACATGCACTTTGGCAGTGTGACCATACACTGAAAAGGTTAACAACAGAACCAACTTTTCCCACCAGTCTTTTTACTTGCATCATCCCCCTACCACGACCATGTTTAAATTAAGTTGTTGTGATGAATAATGGAAACAATCTCATTCACGTGTTGTGAATTAAATGAGAGAAACAACTTATGCAAGACTCAATTACTTTATTCAAAATGTCCTCTTGGACCACATACAACTGATGGAATAACATAGAATTAAAGGAATACAATTCTTTAATCTTTACACAGAAACTTATTGCCTGCCCTTGATTTTAATGACGAAGGTTCTCATAACACCTGCATTGTTTGTTTGATTATCCCTGTACAATACATAAAATCCTAGCTCATCCCTAAGAAGGGAGATTATTTCTCCACTGCAGCACTAATGACAAGTTTAAAAAATGCCAGGAGCAGTACTGCCACACTAGCGGCCATGTGAATTATTCTGCTACCTTTTTTTATGGGATAAATTAAGCCAAGCAGTTCCCTGGATTAAGACTTCCTCACCCACCCAGAGGCCTTCCTTCAGTTAAGCAGATAGAAGGAAAGCACCTTGGTAACTTGGCAGAATTCTGCTGTCATACACCAAACAGCACTTATTTATTTACTTAAATGGGGCCATGCAGGAGAGAATCTAGGACTACATACATAGCCATTTCTGATATTTGGAAAGAAAGAAACAAAGATGAACCGTGGAAATATTAGGAAAATCCTTCCTGATTGATCCTCTGATCCTTTCTCACAGAAAATTCACACATTTAGATCCTGGCGATAAACCCATGGCATGGATGTGCTGCCTCAGTCCCTGCAGGTAGGTGGAGGATGCCCCAGCACTATCTCCACCTTTCTTCCAGAGTCCAGATTCTCACACGTTTTGGAAATCCCACAGGAAAAAGGACAAGAGGGAGAAAATACACAGTTCTGCACTGCTACCCTGCACCTTGCAGTACAGCTCTGCTTTCTGCCATGACAGCCATCTCTTATTTCAGAGCAAATTAGTTTGGCTAGGAAAATTAGCACTTTCCAAGTGCTAGAAAGAAATCCAAGGCATGAGGACTCAGTAATTGTGCTTCTCCTGCCTTCTCTCATCTCAGCCTATTTACCTGAGCTTCTTTCACATGCATACCTCTTTTGCCTTCTTCAACTTTTAGTAATAAGCAAACCCCAAATCAGTAAACCAGAGTATGATGGTGGAGAGATAATAAGCTTCAGAATTTCCTTTTCCAAGGAGCCAAAATTCCTGGTCTCACCCTTCCGGTGGCAAATGAGATTCTTGCTGGAGGACGTCCTGCCTCAAATCGGGTGGGTTTTTTTGAGGTTTCATCCCTTGACTCCCTTCCAAATGGAATCAAATTTCAAGACAGGCTACACCAGACAATAAACTCTGACAAACTTCCATGATTTAAGTTTAGCAGTCCTTCTACTCCCTACTTTCTCTTGGCTGGGTTTTTACATATAGCCAAGAGGAAAAATCCTGCTCATCATCAACAACAGGGAAGCCAGGAGAGGATATATGCCTACCACAGGTATGTGTTATTCTGCAAGCTTCTTCACAGAGCACCAGTATCTGTTATCACTAACAACCTTCTCCCCTTCACATTCATAAGAAAAAAAAAACAAAACAAAGGCAGCAAACAACCATATACTGAACAAAGGAAGTACAACATGCACATCAGAAAAAGCATGTCTTACGACTTCAGATGTCCCACTACTGCAAGCTCTTTGAAAAATACCTGAAGAAACCTGTCTCCAGGGTAAGCAGCCTTCAGTAAAAGCACTTTCACTTTTTCCGGAATCCCCCATGTCATCCTCACATACTAGGAAATGATCAGAGAGTAAAATTAATACTGTAGTATATAAGAGAGTGAACAAAAACACCACCACTTTCTACTAAGCAGAACATTCTCACACAGAAAGAGACAGCACACAAAAAAACTGACTTTACATAATGACTTGGATATGCAAAGAATTTCAAAAGGACTGAACAATTTGGAGTAGCCATGATGTGCTCAACACCAGCTCATACAAGACTTTATCCAAAACCAGTAAAAATCAACGGCAGATTTTCCATCAGCTCTAACAGACTTTGGTTTGAGCCTTTTCAGCTCTGAAAATCAGAGTCCACACATTTAAAAGTAGATAAAAACCACAGCTAAATCCTGCCTTTTCCAACATGGAGCCATGAGACGTCTGAATTTCCATCCAGCAGCAGCACCCTCGGTTTCACAACTGGTACGTCAGGACTAGATTATTCCATCATTAGCAAGTAACAATGGAACACACCAACTCATCCAAAGGTCATCAATTCAAATAAACTGGAAGAAGGCTGAGACTAATTTAAGGGTCCTGGGACTAATATGAAGGGTAATTTCATGCCAGTTAGTGGAAAAGATACAAAAAAAAAAAAAAAAGCCTTGTGAGGAAGGAAGTAGGTATACACAGTTTCACAAAACTTTCATTGTTATTGTGCCTTAAACAGGTGTTCTATGAGAAAGTGAAGGGCTATACTTTCCAGTGATTTACTCCAGCCTCTTCTCTTTAAAAAAGGCTATGCATTCATGTAGCTGTATAATTTAGAGTTCAAAGTAAGGGAGAGAACTCAAGCCTCTCTGAAGCAATACAACTAACCAATGCAACTGCATTGATTATAGTAAAGTCTCCCGAAAATTATCTTGTTATTACAGAACTTTCTTATAAAAGAGCAAATCCTTTGCTCTGTTGTTTTGGTTTTTCTTCTCAAATGTTTATTCAGAAGTTGGAGCTGGGAAAACAGGAACCAGAAAATCTAGAAAATTGTCTCAACACACAAGCAGCACTGAACTGTAAAAGGAAAACAAATCATTTTTTATAAAAATATCCACAGTCTATCAATTATGCAAACATATATTTACAACAGACAAAGTTTTGTAAATAAGCCCTAAATATGTTACTATAACTAGCAGATGGCTCAGTAGGAACGTACAAATTTTGTGTTAAAATACTACAGGGAACACGGTTTATACTGTAGAAAAAACCATCCCGTTTACCTTCCTGGTCGGACCAGGTATTTATTACAGCATTTTTAACCTGTGTTTCTCCTTCCTCCATCCGGATCACGGGAGGGCAAGCAAGGTTTCTGGGCACCACGGGGCTATGGGGCTCCTACTGCTCACCAGAACAGGTGCGATCCTTCCTACCGGCAACTGGCTTCATAGGGTTGACAATTTTCCCTTTTCTCTTTACTCACACGCTGCCTGATCAATCCACCCACCACAGCTTCCAAGCCTTCCTCGTCTATATTTAGTTAACAATTAACACATTTGGCTTTTTAACTTCGCGGATTTCTGTTGTTGTTGTCGTCGTCGCCGCCGCTTTAGAAAGTCAAATAGAAAAACTTCAAGGGATAAACTCTTAACGGGGAAATACCACCTATGCTGCGAACATAAATAAATCAGGCAGTGCCAGCAGCCGCGCACGCCGCCGCTCCCCCCGCGGTGATGAATACCGGCGGTGCCGCGGCTCCCTCCCTGCCCTCC